>JBBPUL010000040.1:0-61656 GCA_038094675.1 Spongispora temasekensis
AAATGCCCAGAGGGAATTGTCGTAGTTGTCTATAGATCCAGAAACACGGTGATGGAATGTGACACCACTTTCGGACAGAATAACGTAGTTATCATCTCGCACATCATCGCTAACCTGAACGGCAACTTGCTGTTTCTCGCGCAGTCGCTCGATGAGGGCATACAGAAGAAACAGTGATTTTCCTATTTCTCATGATTAGTGGAAGTATGGCGTGATGAGCAACTGATGCGGCAGACCTATCCCCGGATGGCCAATAACACAAGCGCCTCCGGCATATACTTCAACCCCACTCCTGAATGTTGTCATCGCCCTTTCATATTCCTCAAACACAACTATCTTTTTCCTTGATCCTTTTCGAGCAGCACAGCTAAGAAACTTGACCGCTCCAAGGTGATCACCAAAATCAAGGTAGTCGAAGGTCTTAACTGACTGGGGAGAGAGTTGCATCCGCTTCTTGAAGATAGTTTCATTTCCCCAGACGCTTTGCCTGAACCTTTCAAGATCATGATATACTTGTTTTAGTTCCGGAGCAAAGCTGGGCTGGGGAGACGGCGTAGACATCGTGGTAACGAACAACAAACAACAAACATTATGAGTGGGGAGTAGGTATGTAAGTAGGTGGGGTTAAAATGTGTACATGGCGCGTGAGTAAACCGCGCTCTACTAGGTTGAGCGGCCTATGGGGTAAATTAGTTTTTGTCCGGAGAGCCGTCCCGTTGCATGGATGAATCTTAGCGTGTTTTTGATGCACTTGGGAGTGTGAGAGCAGGTGCGATAGGGTTCTGGCTTTGGATCCGTGTGTTGTAGAATAGAATCATTCGCTACGCCGACGCTGCCGCTGCCGCTTACATAATACGTAGTATATCTCGCGCCGCGCGCTGTACCGTACCTCTTTGTTCGCTATCGCGAATAACATCTGCCGCTGCATCGTCACGCCTTACCCGCCAGTTGCGCTCTCGGCGGCATACGACTTTTCAACACCGTGTTTGTGACGTGGATTCATTCTCATCCTTGCGTAGTGGGGACACTCTATCAGGAAGTGTAGAACCGTCTCTCTTCTGGTGGGACAGTGAGGGCATGTCGGGGAGTCGGCCTTCCGAATTCTGTGGAGATGATCGTTAAGCGGTGCATGGCCGGTACGTAGCTTGGAAAATGGCAGAAGAGTGCCGCTTGGAGAGGTCTTCCGTTAGCTTCATGAACGCGCCGTTCGATGGGACGACGAGGACTTAAACGGGATCCCGCGTGCGAGGGGGGCGGCGGCGGCGAACATGTTCACGACGGAGGCTTCATCGATGAGATCGGCCTGGACGGCACTTTAGCACCCTGCGCTACAAGTAGAAGCAAGCCGGAATGCGGTCGAGTGTTGTGTGCGACAGATGAAAGAATTCGGGGTTCGCTCACAAGAGAAGAGCTTGAACCGATTCCTCCAATAGCGCCTGTACGAACGTGTGTCTATCAGCGGAAGATGCCATACGCAATCCATACATAATCACCTGTGACAAGAACATGAACGCCCCGCAGTCCACAATCCATGAGGTGCTCGTTACAGTTTGAAAGGACAAGAACGTGAGTAACGAAGGACCACGCGGGAATCACACTTCTCGGAATGGTCTTACCTACCACACCCAGGCTAAATCGGGAGCGTCCTGACGGTCTGTTTGAAAAAGTTTTATAATAAATGGCGCTCCATATGAGCCCTGATGGAAATGCGACGGTCCTCGCCATGCGCCTCGTCTGATCTATGATGATCATACTCACAGGATTTTACTATAAACCTAATCCCAAACTCGTCAGCAAAAAAGAACATCACGGCGCAAGATAAAAACCATAACGGAAACTTAGATCTCAGACACCCCCATCAGCTTCAACTCACCTTGCCACATTGATCGGCCCGATGATACCGTTCATACCACCCATCCCGGCCCGGCGCGAGGCTCGGCACTATGGCTCGCTCACACAACTTTATCGTTCCCTCGTTATATCTGAAAAAAAAAGTCCTCTTTCATGCGCCCTCACTAGCTTGACGCCAATGTCAGCTCGGTCAACCGGGATGACATGATCGCACTGCAGGCCTCTGAGACGAGTCACGACTCGCCTTCAGACGGTTGAAACTTGACTCGGGTGATTTACTGCATAGCAGATTATCTTTGGGCCAGGGGAGCTCTGCAGTCGCATGCACAGAGATGAATCCCAGATCACATGCTAAATCCGTGATTCAACACAAGTTCTGGTCAATGATGTGGCCTAGTAGGAAGTGAAACGGCGTTCGATCCGATAAAAAGTGAAGGACAGCTTCAACGTCAAGGCGCGAGCCTGAAACTAAAAAAAAAAAAAAAAAAAAAAAAAAAAAAAAGGGGGGGGATAATACTTTATGGTTCAGCGTTCAACAAGCTGTAGGATGTACGCACCTAGTAATACTGCTATTGACGTACCAGAAGGTATCATGGATCCAACTAGAGCGTCCAAGCTCGAGGGTCCATTTGCATAATTGACCTCAGAGCATCCGCAAAGATATGGCCACATAAATTTCCTCAAAAGTCCTCAAGTTCTAAAAACAGGGCGTAGCCACGAAGACAATGAGCCTCGACAAAGAAGCAACCCCGTTTTCGAAAACGGTTTTTGGAATCCGGCGCGCGCCTAGCACTGGAACCCTAACCCCATACTGGGGTCTCTCACCGTACATTTGAATATGAATGGGGAGCGGATTCCGAGTCATTTGTGCAAAAGTCCGTAAAAAGGTACATACAAACCTCAGCTGGATAGCAACTGAAGAAAAAAAAAAAGAGTGAGAGTGCGAGCATCCTAGACACCATCTTCGTCTTCCGGCTGGTTCAAAGGTATCCCGCTCTCGACCACCAACACCTGTCCAGTGACATGACCGGACACTTTTGACGACGACAAAACCACGACCTGGTTCGCGACGTCCAAGGATGTTGCGATATTTTCATTTTTCAAAGGCGGCCTGAACAAGGTTGTTGTAGTGCCAGCCAGGAAAAAAAATAGGCCCTTGGCCTAGCAACGATAGGGACCGAACTTACGTAGCAAGCGCCCGGTGATCAACGTCCAGAGCACTCTCCGCTATGGGTGTTCTCATCCACCCTGGAGCGACTGTGTTCACCCTGCCTTTGGGTGCGATCTTGACGATCTCGTTCTTGAGCGACATGGTGAAACCATACATCAATGCTGAAAAAAATAGAAATAAAATAAAATAAGACAGAAAAAATATATAAAGAAGCTGAGATAGCGGTATCACGGAAGCTGCACCACTCACCACTCTTCGTGACGGCATAGTCCGCATGCCCAACTTGACCGTATTGACCGGCAGTGCTCCCGACAATCACGATCGCCGCCTTGTCCTTTGCCTCGGGGGTCGCGTTGCGCAACCGCTTCAGGTATTCACGGCAGACGAGAAAGGACGACGAAAGATTGGTCGACAGCGTGCGGTTCCACCGTTTGAGGGTCATGTCCACGAGCGGAACCGCCTCGGGAGGCGATATGCCGTGGCTGACGACGAGGACTTGCACGGGGCCCGCGTGCGCGATGGCGGTGAACATGTTCGTGACGGACGTTTCATCGGACAGATCGGCCTGGACCGCCTGGAGATTGGAGTAGGCCTTGGAGAGCGCTCCGAGGGGCTCGTATTGGGTGTTGTAGTGCGCTGTCACTTCGGCGCCGAGGGCTGGTATATATATATAAAGGAAAAAGTAGCGAGAGCGCGCGTTGTGCGCTGAGGTGTGTGTGTCGTGCGATAGATGGAGGGGACGGGTGCGGCTCACAGCAAAACAGCTTGACGGTCTCGAGACCGATTCCTCCGCTGGCACCTGTTGTGTTACCGATTGGCCCCCCCCCCGCGCTCACCGTGAGTTATTGAGAAGCTGCCGAGAAGAAGTCTCGATTCCCTGTACCTGTGACGAGAACGTGGACGCCCTTGAGCCCAAAGTCCATGAGGTCGAGGATGGTGTATGTTTAGAAGACGTTAGAACTGTGCGACTCCACAGCCTGAAATAGAGAGAGAAAGGGAGAGAGAAGGAAAGAGAGGGAGAGAGAGAGAGAGAGCACGCGCCACTGTATGGGGATAGGCACACTATCAATCGAACCCATGGTTGGTGGAGCTGCGGCGTGCACAAAGATCGCTCTAGACCATCACCTAAATCTGGGGCACCTCGCGATGCGGGTTGACGAGGTTTCAGCAGCCTGGGAAGTAGAACGGCACTCACTTGCAGTGTGACAAAAAATACGATACGGTTCAGCTTATTATGATCAGCTTGGGGTAAATCGCCAACGCGGGTTGGTCCAACGAACCAACCACGATCGGTCTCGTCTGAGCAAGATTCAAATGCGCCAGCTCGATTAGGCACAACGCGATCTCAGATTACATAATTGACCGCTTACACCGCGTTCCCACGCCGATGACTAATTGGCACTCCGACGCACGCTGATTGGCTACCAATGGCCTCACCTCAAAACTATGGAGTGTGGTCTCATTACGGGATTAGTATCCAACCGCCCCCCCCACGGGCATGATAAACTCGGAAACTCTCCACTTGCCAACAGAATCCTGGAGACGGTCGCGAGGGCCCAAACAGACGATGCCGTTGCCACTTGCCAAAAGGCTCCTTTTCCTCGGCATACAAACCCGTGGGAATCACGTAAAGATTGACGTCCCCTTTTTGATCGCTTTTTTATCTCCTCATCAACTCTTCGAAGGAGATATGAACGTGAGTGCGATCATAGACATATCTGCATCTTCACTGCACCTCGCCCTTCTCTCCATCGCATTCAACCCTGCAGCGTGGAATCTCATCGCCCGCAATGGTACATGTGGCCTCTTTTTCTCCGATGTTGTAGTCCATTGGCTTATCCCCGCCCGCATCAGAATATAGGAGCAAGACAATCACTCGCGTCGTTGGCGGTAATGCGCGTCTCGGATGCTATTTCCTCGCCGCATTGACCATCTTGTTTGGGTTCTTGCGTGACTTCCTGTACCGTTCTTCGTTCTCCTTTTTTTTTTTGGCGTTCGTGCGTAAATCTAACCCGGCGTATATAGTTACCAGCGTGCGCTCAACGATCAGCCCCACGTGCCGCTGTTTCCGGAACCTTATGCGACTTTTGTGCCAGCTGCCACCTTTGCGGTCGGCCAAGCCCTCGTCGTTACATCCACCTACGCTCTGGGTATCACAGGCACGTTCCTAGGCGATTACTTTGGGATCTTGAAGGACCACCGTGTGGATGCCTTTCCCTTCAACGTCCTGAGAAACCCCATGTATGTGGGAAGTGCCCTGTCGTTCGCCGCGACGGCCTTGTGGTAAGTCATATGTATCCCTCACTCACTCACTGAAACTCAATTGGATAGGTATGAACGTCCCGCGGGCCTTTTGATCGCGCTGTACGTGTATGCGGTGTATTTGGTAGCGTTGCGCTTCGAGGGGTATGTCGTTCTGTCTGTGCTGATACCCACCGCTCACGCACCGTGTATCAGTCCCTTTACAGACATGATTTATTCCAGGCGCATAGTAGACAAGAGCGAATGATCTTCGCGCGCTTGGATAATTTATTGAATAATTATTTTCGGGGAGAAAAGGGTGTCTAACTTACGGTACCATGCAGACACTTTTGGTGGTAATCAGTGACTTTATGGAGCTAGCAAGTGACATTATTTAATTTTATGTATATTGTAAGCGCTTACCTGTGTTAAAAATGGGGAACGTACTAGGCCTTGAAAAGGTTGGTATTTTACTCCTCTCCGGAGATAGCATTCGCTTGCCTCAACTATCCGAATTTCATCGACCGAGAAGAACAGAAGCGTTGTCTTACCCTGAGGTTCCTGCGGAAAGACGCCCACATGATAATGCGTGTGTAAGATGGAAGTCCAGTAGCAAGACCAAATCCAGGTTGAAGATTGTCCAGACCTAGATTACAGTTCCATCGTGAAGCTTGCCTCGCGGCCCCGGAGATTTTGTAGGAAAAACCGCGGAGGTCACACAAGCACACACAAGCACACACACACACGGATGTGGTTTGTAAATTGGAAACGCCTCGGTGGCATGGGTTCCGTCACAGGCACGGTCATTGTAATTATTTCCGCGGCTTCTCCACGTTATGTGGCAAGCACTTCAAGGATAGATGTTGGACTAGGCATGTAGAGCGTTGAGGAAGGACTTGGGATTCCTACCCCCGCTGATCAGCCCGACGTTTTCTTCATTGTCGTTGATATCGCCTCCCGCAGGCAAAGCCGTTCCGTCGTCTATATCGTCTTCTACCTCGTCGAAACGCGTCGTGAGTGGGGTGTGAGAAGTCTTGGAGGAGAGTCTAGGGTAGTATTGCCTGTATGCAAAGTAGGCGATGCCAAGGCCCAGTAAAGACCCGACGAACGCATCTTGCCAATGGTCTGTCTTGTCGGTTAGGAATTAGCAAGACCAATGGGCTGTTGCACACGACGTACGCCGATAATCCATCGTACGTGATATGGCCACCCAAGAGGCAACACCAAAGGGTGCGAGCGAGAACCACACCTTGCCCTGCATGTGGATTTATATCCCATCTGTAGTCAGATCCGTGAAACATGCTTACGGCGTGTCCACGGCCATCGAACAAGTGGAGCTTGCCAACGAGGTAGAACGTGAGGAATCCCAGTCCAGCAAACGACACTGTGTCCACTCTATTTAGTGTGGCGTCTGGCAAGTAGTATAAACGGACGTACGGCTGGAGTGGCCGCTCGGGAAACTACGCCAGCCATCTTCGAGGGTGTGTTTGATGGTCTGGGTGCAAATATCAACGGTCGACAGACCCCATTGGGGATCCTCGGACCCGGGCAAGGGCAGGCAGCGTGAGATGACGTCTATGTGATGGTTACCCAGGCATGATCGATGGCAGGAAAAAGCGCGTACCGGGACGAGGACGGCCGACGGTGACCTTGACCAGCTGTGTGATGGACCCGGTGAGTGTGATCGACAGCCACACTGAAGGGGCAAGGTCAACGGCCAGGAAGAAGTGAGCGACAGAGGACGCACGACCGAGAGCGCTGTGGTGGAGATCCCACCATGATCGTATGAGCAGCAGATTGACGACGGCTTGTACGGCTAGGGGGAGTGCAGCGCTGAGAAGCCAGAGTACACGAGACTGGTACAAGGCTGATGAGAGTCACGCAGTGGTGGGAAGCATGGTGTGACGTACGCTGACACGTTGATGAGCTGCATGGCTAAAATGTGGTCAGCACGAGAACCGTTGAAAGAGCAGACTCACGGATATTGGAGACTGGCAGAAGCAGATCGCGGTGAGGATTGGCAGAATCGGATGGGGGCTGGACTTACGATGGATCCGAGAGCGAAAAGTGTCTTTTGAATCCAGAGACGTGTGCGCTGACATAGTACAAGATCCACCTGCAAACATTCGGGTCAATCTCAGGCTGCTACCATGATGCGAGATGATCATTGGGTACCACAGCACAAACGTCACGATCCTATTATCACTAGTATGTCAGAGCTGCCACCTTGCTCATCGTCTGAGCGCTCACCAATCTGGTGCATACGAGACGATGACCTGGCGAAGGCTGGGTGTTTTGCGTGTTCTGAGTGGGTTCATCGAAGTTGTTGTAGCTCGAATTTATCCGGCATGGGAGTGGGCCATCAGAGGCTGACTGGCTCGATTTGGGTTTCTTGACCGGCAATGAGTATACGAGCCCCGCGCAAGGGCGAAAACTACGAGCTCAGCGTCGACCTCAACAGCGAGTACCGCGACAAACGCAAAGATGCCATCAAGCGGGTCATCGCGTCCATGACCGTCGGCAAAGGTGCGCCGCCTCCAACACACACACCGACGACGACGACAATGACCCGACCCTGCACGCAGACGTGTCCGGCCTCTTCCCCGACGTCCTCAAAAACATGCAGACCGACGACCTCGAGCAAAAGAAACTCGTCTACCTCTATCTCATGAACTATGCAAAGACCCAGCCCGAGCTCGTCATACTCGCCGTCAACACCTTCGTCAAGGACGCAGAGGACCCCAACCCGCTCGTCCGGGCCCTCGCCATCCGGACGATGGGCTGTCTGCGCGCGGAAAAGATCATCGACTATCTGTGCGATCCGCTCCAGCGCGCTCTCAAGGACGAGAATCCCTACGTGCGCAAGACCGCCGCCCTCTGCGTCGCCAAGCTCTATGATCTCAAGACCGAGCTGGTCATCGACAATGGCTTCCTTGAACGCCTCCACGAAATGATCTCAGACAGCAATCCCATGGTCAGTCTTGTGCCGAGCATCCATCGGCGCGCTGAACACCGCCCAGGTCGTCGCCAACACGGTCGTCGCCCTGACCGACATCCATACCATCGCCACCTCGAACCACCCCCCACCCTCTCCATCTGACCCTGCTCTCTTCAACATCACTTCCTCCATCCTGAACAAGCTTCTGATCGCGCTCAACGAGTGCTCCGAATGGGGTCGCGTTGCCATCCTAAACGCCCTCGCACGTTACACTGCCCAAGACGACAAGGAGAGCGAACACATTTGTGAACGCGTCGTCCCTCAGTTCCAGCATGTCAACGGAAGTGTTGTGCTCGCCGCAGTAAAGGTGCGCCCATTTTTGGATTCCATCTCCAGCCTTGGCCCACGTTTTTTCTTTAGGTCATCATGATACACATGCGTAGCATACGACGAGACGAGCTCTCCAAGCAACTGGTCCGCAAGATGGCTCCCCCGTTAGTTACCCTCCTATCATCACCTCCAGAGGTACAATGGGTTGCATTGCGCAACGTCAATCTGCTCCTTCAAAAGCAGCCCGACCTGCTCTCCAACGAAATGAGGGTCTTCTTCTGCAAATACAATGATCCTCTCTATGTCAAGGTCGAAAAGCTGGATATCATGGTGCGGTTAGCCAACGACAACAACGTTGACGCCCTCTTGAGCGAACTAAAAGAGTGGGTGTCACCTTCATTTTCATTTCCCAAACCCTGACAATGTGTTTTGGCAGATATGCGTCTGAAGTTGACGTTGATTTCGTGCGCAAGAGCATCAAAGCAATCGGACAAACTGCCATCAGCATCGAGAGTGCTGCTGAGCGGTGCGTCAACGTGTTGCTAGATCTCATCGGAACCCGCATCAGCTACGTCGTCCAAGAAGCTGTGGTCGTGATGAAGGTCTGTCGAGTCATTTTCATTTTTTAACGTGTTGCGGTTGTTGACAAGGTCAGCGTAGGACATATTCCGAAAGTACCCTTGCACGTACGAAGGTGTCATACCCACACTGTGTGCCAATCTCGAGGAACTCGACGAGCCAGAGGCGAAAGCCTCCTTGATATGGATCATTGGAGAATATGCAGAAAAGATTGACAATGCGGATGAACTCTTGAGTACATTTGTGGACACATTCACAGAGGAATCCTATCAGGTTTGTAGTCACAGCGATCTAGCCATCGGTAATGTCATTGAGATCCTTTATTTAGGTCCAATTGCAAACGTTAACAGCAGTTGTGAAACTGTTCTTGAAGAAGCCTGACTCATCGCAAGGCGTGGTACAACGAGTGCTGAATACGGCAACAAAAGATTGCGACTCGCCGGACGTGCGTGATCGCGCATACATTTACTGGAGACTATTATCCACGGATCCTGGGGCAGCAAAGGTACGCCTCACAGGTGACATTGACGGTGCTGTACTGACGTTTGTATTTGTACAGGCCGTTGTCCTGGCACCTAGACCACCGATATCGATTCTGCGGACGACGGTGTCTCCGGCCGTGCTAGAAGAGCTTTTGAGCGAAGTGTCGTCACTGGCTAGTGTGTACCACAAGCCAGCTGAAACATTCATCGGCCATGGCCGGATAGGTGCGGACTCGGTTCAACGTATGGGATTAGAGTCAGTTCTCTTTGTTCATATATTTATGTCCAACGCGTTATTAAATCTCGTGCACGACGTTGCAGGTTGTCAGACGACCGCTTCACGGCGCAAAAGGCTCTGCAGACCGTCGTCGCTGGCCAACAAGCAGAGAATCTACTCGATTTCGACGACTCTTCAACGCAGGACGGACAGCCTTCTGGTCTCGCGGCGACCCAGATTCTGCCGTCGTCGTCGACGGCTGCGGCGAATATACTGTCGGGTGCATCGTCCAATCCGCTGGACGATCTCGTGTCGATCTTTGGGGGGATGAGTGCGAGTGCACCACCGCCGCCGGTGGGTGGTGTCGACGTTTTTGGAGGTGGTCTGTCGTCGCCAGCGACTCAACAACAACGACATTCGGAGGTCATGTCTCCTCCAGCGGCGTTCGCTGCCGTGCCCTCTCCGACTGCCGCTACAAATCAAATGCCACAGGAGGACTTGCTCGGGTTGTTCTGATAGAGATATTGATATTTTGTACTACGACGACTACTTTTTTTGTTTGTTCCAATTGTTGTCCGGCCCGGTCTACCCGCATGTCTAAGTTGGCACCGCTCAAGTTGGTCTAACACGGTGCGAGTCACTATGGCGCGTTTTCCTTTCCGTCATGGCAAAACGGACCCTCCGAATGGTCTTGGAATGAAACGGAGAAGAAGAAAAAAAAAACACATGGTGAAGATTCGGCGGAGAGGTGCGGCAGCCAGCTGTTCGTGGCATGGCATCGTGTATGTCGTGCTGTTTACTTACTTCAAGCATCGTCGGTCCATGCGTTCTGCAAAGCGCTATTCACCTGTCTTTTCAGGTTGGCACTGTCTTGGGTAGCAGAGGATCGGCGAGTACTGAGCGGTGAGTCATGACTAACCATTCAAGCTTTTGATGCACGTCATTTAGACGGCGATGATTTCTTCTTGGATTATGATCGGACCATCCTCCGACTCGAACCGGCACGCTCTCCACACACGCACCTAGTATTCAGCACCAACGGCATGGCTATCCACAACGATCGCCTTTGCACGCAGTGCCACTCTGGCAGCTGCACACGGTTCACTCGGAACTCGAGTACACCTCCACTGTGCCGCTCCGCGGTGTTTTATTTTCATTTTCATTTTAAACGCATCCACCTGGCGGGTGGAGCATTCCTCGGAAGGGTAACACCTCTTCTCCGTTTGGAACACATGGCATTTGTCTATGGCGGACTGCATATAACGGGGGCCTCGCAGACGACCTTGCGCGTGCGCGCGCACGTCCCTCACCCTTTTTTTAAAAACCTTCTTCAACCCCCCCCCCCCCCCCCATCTAATATCAGTCTCCACACCGTTCGACTCTGGTCGGTCACGAATGCGCTTGGCGTCGTCGTCAGTCGTGTTGCTCGGAGTCTTGGGCACCGGGGTAGCTTGTCAGCAGATCTATGACATCGTGCGTGTTGAGGCAATGAAAGGCTGCCAGCTGTCTCGAGCCGCTCGTACTCAAGCTTGATTCAAATCAGTGGCAGACGACGTGGGACAGGGAGTCGCTTTTCACCTACTTGCAGCCCAATCCGGATCCGATCGATTTCGAGACGCCTGGTGCTACTATCGGCAGTGCGGACATCGTCGTCAATGACACGGATGTATACCAGACCATCTATGGTTTCGGCGCTTCGTTGAGTGGGTCATACTGTTTTCTCGTTCATAGAATCGCTAGTGTAATAATAACAATGATGAAACAGCCGATTCGTCTGCGTCCTTGTTGAATACTCTCAAGGTACATATGTTGTCTCACTGTGCACTTGTTAGACTCATGGCTGAATCAAACGATGGCGCATAGTCTCAAAACCCTGCTAGCTACTGGCAATTGTTGGATTTCCTTTTCAATAGTGAGCACCGCCTCGTATATATACACAGATTGCGCTGCTCATTCCGCACACAGTTACGGATGGTGCCAACTCGTCTGGATTCTCATACATTCGCGTCCCGCTCGGGGCCTCGGACTTTTCTGCGAACAGTGCGGTTTTCATTCCTTGCATCGGTGAATAGCTGACATTCGATGCTGTGAACAGCGTACAGTTATGACGATACCAGTGGAGACGTCAACCTTGCCGATTTCAGCATTGGCGCTGCTCCAAGCTACGTATTTTCGACGCTCAAAGATATCCTGTCCATCAACCAATGGCTGAAAGTTCACGTCGTTCCCTGGTCTCCTGTGAGGAAATCATGTCCACCTCCATTTATGTCGTGTGCTCACCTTCTTGCTTTGATCAGCCTGGATGGATGAAGGATGGAACCATGGACGGCGGTTCTTTGAATACAGCCTATATCTCTATCAGTGAGCAACCTGAACTGATCCGCCAGAGGCTCAACTCGACCCCCTACGTTACAGTGGCTAATTACCTATTCAAGAGCCTTCAGGGCTTCTCGAGCGAAGGAATCCCCATCTACGCGATCGGAATTCAGGTGGGACACTTGTGCTTATCAATGTAACGCGTGAGCACTGAGTGGCATGTCCTCGGGGACCCAGAACGAGCCTGAGAACAGCAATCCAACGTACCCTTCGTGCAGCATGCCCGTGTCTGTGGAAGCAGCGATCGGGATCGCGCTGCGCAGTCTGATGAACTCGAATGGTTTCTCGAGCACCAAGATCGTCGGGTATGAGCACAACTGGTCCGATGCTGCAAACTACCCTGTCCAACTCGTTCGTGATTTTGAGAGTAGCATGATGGACACGACGTTTGTTTCTAATGGTGTGCTTTGGTGTTTGCAGATGTCGCAAGCGGGGAGTGCGTTCGATGGTGTCGCTTTCCATTGCTATGAGGGCACTGTGGATCAGCAAGAATCGTTCACGTCTCAACACCCTGACAAGGTACGACGTGAACCAATCGCATACAGGTGTCTGGCCCTGATTTCTTTTTCTCAGGAGGTTTTCCTTACCGAATGCACAGGGATGATCGGGTCCGATTGGTGGAGTGATATCAAGGTGCGTTCTCTGAGGTGTCCGTCTGCAATGTACGCACATTGAACTGACGTGTAACACAAGTGGTACATGGATAACCTGTGGGTAACCCCCCCCCCCTCTCTCTGGTTGATCGAATAGATCTGTGTGCAGCTTCATCGGCAGCATCCATTACGGCTCCTCGACAGCGCTCATGTGGAACCTCGCGCTCGATCGCACCGGCTTGCCTATCCTCCCCGGGTCCAACAGCTGTGGTGGCGGATGCCGCGGTGTCGTGTCGATCATCGACACGGACGACGGTGGTGGTGGTGGCACGTGGCAGTGGAGCGTCCATCAAGAATTCTACGCCATGGCTCAGGCTTCCAAGGCTGTTCTGCCACGCGATCCCGGAGGGCCGTGGGGTCAGCGGATCGGGGTGAGCGTCGGGGGAGAGCTTGACTCGGCGTTGGTCGTCGGGGGGTATGTCACCGGTCGCGTTTTGACGACGGATTGGAATCGGTATAGTCTTGTTGTTTTAAACTGGTGCGTTTTTTTTTTTTTTTTTTTTTTTTTTTTTAATTTTATTTTTTAAGTGTTTCAATGTTCATGAGAGTGGCGATAGGAACGACAATGCGTCTACAACGCTGGATCCGCAGCCTGTGACGGCGACGATTGGATTCAGGGGTATGCAGGTGCGTGCTGAAGGTGGCAGCGATGTGGGGGCCTGTTCCTGTGCTGACGCCAAGGGATGATGTTTAGGCGACGTACACGTTCCCTGTTGGGGTTACTACGTTGTGGTGGTATGCGATGCCGCTGTGATTGGGTGCGGATCAATATGTATTCCTGACTGGTTCAGTAAATCTCGACGCAATTGATTTATTGTATTGCATTTTTAAATTAAGTCGAGCATTGACAATCTACATGGAAAGGGATGACATAGGGTACCACAACTGTAAATCAATCATTTCCAGCAAGATACCCAAGATTCTCCAAGTAAAGATGCATCAATTGTGTGCTGATAGCATCCATGAGGAGACAGAACTAGAGAAGAAATGGGATGATAATGAATATGTCCATGCCAGTGAGCAACCGAACATAATAATTGGTTGTCTGAAGATTGAATCCAGCCTGCAGAAGAGTTTGGACAGAAACACAAAAGCATAAGAATATCTTGCATTCTCCATATTTCCATATCAATGTCACCTGATTCAGAGATAATGTGGATTCCATTCTGTAACTGAGAAATTGAACAGAATAAAAATGACTGAGTCTGAAATGGGCCTGCCACAAGTTGACCACTGATTGCATTCCAAACTCTGACTGTCTTATCACAGCCTGAGACAATGAGTGTCCCATCACATGAATAGGCAACACAGTTGATTGAATTTGTGTGCCCCTCAAATGGGCCAGCTGCAAGTTGACCAGTACTAGTTGCATCCCAAACCCTGATGGTTTTATCCCAAGAACCAGAGACAATGTGGGTCCCATTAGGTGAATAAGCAACACATCTGACTGAATATGTGTGTCCCTCAAGTGGGCCTATTACTAGCTGACCATTGGTTGCATCTCAAATCCTGATGGTGGTATCCCCAGAACCAGAGACAATGTGGGTTCCATTAGGTGAATAAGCAACACAATTGACTGAACCTATGTGTCCCTCAAATGGACCTGCCACAAGCTGACCACTGGTTGCATTCCAAACTCTGATGGTTCTGTCCTGAGAGCCAGAGACAATGTGTATCCCATCAGGTGCATAAGTGACACATCTGATTGATCTTGTGTGTCCCTCAAGTGGGCCTGTCACAAGCTGACCACTGGTTGCATTCCAAACTCTGATGGTTTTGTCTTGAGAGCCAGAGACAATATGGGTCCCATCTGATGAATAGGCAACAGAATGAACCCCATCCATGTGTTTCTTGAATGGTGGGTCTGTCATAATCTGATGATTGGTTACATTCCAAACTCTGATGGTTCTGTCTTGAGAACCAGAAACAATATGGGTCCCATCAGGTGAATATGCAACAGATTTGACCCCAGCTATGTGCCCCTGAAATGGGCCCACCACAAGCTGACCATTGGTTGCATTCCAAACCCTGATGGTGGTATCCTCAGAACCAGAGACAATGTGCATTCCATCAGGTCCATAGGTAACACATTTGACTAAACCTGTGTGTCCCTCAAATGGACCTGCCACAAGCTGACCACTGGTTGCATCCCAAATTCTGATGGTTTTGTCTTCAGAACCAGAGACAATATGGGTCCCATTAGGTGCATAGGCAACACATTTGACTGAGTTTGTATGCCCCTCCAATGGACCTGTCATAAGCTGGCCACTGGTTACATTCCAAATCCTAATGGTTGAATCATTTGAGCCAGAGACAATGTGCATTCCATCAGGTGCATAAGCAATACATTTGACTGAATCTGTGTGTCCCTCAAATGGACCTGCCACAAGCTGACCACTGGTTGCATTCTAAACTCTGATAGTTCCATCAGCTGAGCCAGAGACAATGCATATCCCATCAGGTGCATAAGCAACACACTTGACTGAGGATGTGTGTCCCTCCAATGGACCTGTAACAAGCTGGCCACTGGTAACATTCCAAATCCTGATGGTTGAATCATCTGAGCCAGAGACAATGTGGATTCCATCAGGTGCATAAGCAACACACTTGACTGAATCTGAGTGTCCCTCAAGTGGGCCTGCCACAAGCTGGCCATTGGTTGCATGCCAAACCCTGAGAGTATTATCATTTGAGCCAGAGACAATGCAAGTCCCATCAGGTGAATAAACAACAGAATTGACAGAATCTGTGTGCCCATACATGACACAAACTTCAGTTGGCCAGTACTTGGGATGATCCAAGTTGATGGATAGATTCTTTTGAAGGTGATCAGACCAAAGTGCATGAAGTGGTGAGGTAGAGGGAGTTTGAGGCATAGCTGACAGATACAGATGAGGTGTGGATGAAGTGAGAACAAAGGCAAACACTTGGATGAAGTGATATGCTTCTGATGCAATTGCACCAATTTCATGATCCTATCAGCCTCTAATATCAGCATGGATTTATATTTCATTATAAGAATCTTCAAACCTTGGCCCACTTCTTCAGGGTGCTACAAGACTCCAAGGCAGACATGATAAAAACTGAGGGTGATAAAACTGAAAGGAGACTGATGGCTTCTAGCCAGTAAGGAAGAAAATCCTTGAAGAAATGTCTGACTTCATCTAGCAGACCCAAGTCAGGTGTAGAAGTGCTCTCCTGCAAGTGAACCATCCAGTATTGGCAAGAGTATATCAACTGGGGAGGAATGGCCATCTTTACTTGGTTTTCTAGTCCAGAAACAGCAGAATTTGGTTTTTTGGGATTTTTAAGGTTGCACATATTGAAGTGAAGCATACTTTTCATGCAGTCAAGCAATGCTTTACCAAGATAAAGAGAATGATTTGGGTTGACAGCAACATGAAAGGTTGCACTCCTCTTTGCATCTGCCAAAAAATCATGAAATGAGGTGTGGAGTGGTTTGATAGGCTTTTCTTCATCAAGCACACCATCCAGCAAGGATCCCATAGGTTTAATGACATCCTGCATATCCAACTCTTCATCTGACTGAAATAACAAACAAAGGGATCTTAATGGTAGTGGTTCCTGCATTGCAAGTACAATGGCCATCACTTCTCGAAATGACTCTTGAGCATCAACTGAGAGAAACAGTTGACTAAGGATAGTATAATACAGCTTATCCAGGGGATCATCAGTGGTATTCTTGACATGATCCAAAAGTTTCTTCAGCTGCTTGGAGGGTTGGATCCCATTATCACCCTGAATGAAGGCACATGCAGTAGAAGCCCACTGAAAGAGCTGCTGTGAACACTGGACAAGTAGTTGGCACCACTCTTGATTAGGCCAATGAGCTTCAAGCTTGGCATGATGTTCAAAAAGGGAATGGGAGATAAATTTCCGGATATCTTCATCAACTTCCTTCTTGGAAATATCCGACATTTCTTTATGGACCAGATACGGGCTGGACGGAAGCATAGTAAGGATGTCTTTCTCAGGTCGAGAAGTGACAAGGAAGCGAAGGTTGGTTGGTAGGGTATTCTGTGATATTTGTTTAGAGAGGACATTCAATAGCTGGTGACGACTGGTTCGATCGCCGCTTTCGTCGAGAGCGTCGATGACGACCACCAATGGCCCAATGGGATCGAGATGTTTACTAGGTTCATTAATGAGCCTCTCGACTTGTTCATCAGGCGATATGGAGGTGCGGCGGGCACGATCATCCTTCACGATCCCCCAAAGTGCGGACTTGTACTGGGGATCATGATCGGAGAGGTCACGCGCGATGGTGCTAAACAGATTTTGTGGATTCCGCGTGGCAACATCAGAACTGGAGAAGCAATACGACGATCCCAGCCGCTCTTGCCCATCATACCGCCGAGCAATCGAGTGAGCCACTGCGGACTTGCCTGAACCGGCCACACCCGTAAGCAGGCACACTCGCGGGGCATCCTTGTTTGGATCGTTGAGAACGTCACAGATGTTGCTGAGTAACGACTCCCGCGTCCCAGGAAGGCACCCTTTCTCCCGCACGTATCTAGCGCCAAATGCGTAAGGCATGTCATTCAAGTCCGCCGATTCCGCTGTGTTCCGCACACGTGAACATTTGTGCGCAGTCAGAGAGGTGTTACCCACCAATATGCTCCACGACATTCATCATACGGACAACAGTCACGCCGCTTTGCAATGCAACTCCTCGAAGGAACGCAGTCTTCAGCTTTTGCAACTTGTCTTCGTAACTTGTGATCTTTTCATCTATGTCAGAGATGGTATATTTTGCCGTCCGATCCACTGAATACAACAATTAAAAGCATGCATTGTGAATTCGGCAAAGACTGACGGAAGTTTCCTTCTTTAACATATTCAGCAATGAAGTACCCGCACTCCGTGACCTGTTGCGTCAGGAGTGTGAGGGTCTTGACGTTGGCTTCAATCGCCTTCAAGGGATCGGCATCCTTGACGAAGGTGAAGGCATCATTCATCATGGCTACCAAGCGAAACATCCGCTCATCACGATTCTTTTGCTTTACGAGGACCTGCGTGACATGTCACCAGTGATTAGTGTCAACAAGTGATTGAGAAGGAAACAAACTTTGTTTGCGGCAGATATAACAGACCAGGCAAGGGACGCATACGGATGAATCTATGAGAATTCAGGCCAATAGAATTGATAATACAGACGCTAAATACCTCTGCAATGCCATCCACGATCTTAGTGAACGATTCAATCTTGTTCAACAAATCACCCCAGGTGTTGTCAAATCCCCGCACTTCATCGACGGCGTTCGAGCCATTGTCGACGATCGTGTTTACTAAATTTACGGCTGCAGGCGTAGAATTGCCTGCATGAGCGGCCTCATTCGCTCGAGTGACAGCTTCCTCCATTTGACGTCTGCTTGCGTCAGCTCCCTGAGATATGGCGTGAGCTATGAGCATGAACTGGATCCCAATCTTCAAACGGATGGAGACAGAAGTGTCCCCAATGTCCTTTTTAAAAACTTTGGTAGGAAAGGCAATATGAGTAGGACATACGGCATCGAACAACTTAAAGCATACCGCCGCCGTCTGCAACTTGTCCGAACACACTGCCAATTGTATCACGGAAACTACCGACCATCCCGTCCTTCCGCGTGCGATGACATTGGAAAATACTAACGAGGATAACGGAACGATCGTCACAGTCGCTGGTGTAGGGCTCAGTTTGCGATCAGCTTATGGCAAGCCGCACCTACAAGAACCAGTTTTCTTCCCAAGCGGTGTGGTTTTTGTTCTCTTTAGCCTTCTTCGTTCGCCGTGTTGTGAGACCCACGGAAAACTCAACGATAAATTGCCTTGACACGGGCAACTTTCGCCGAGATTCTGTCAAAAGTTGGATGTCTGACTCGGGAGAAAAATGTCGGCAAGCATACGATACGATCATATCAACACGCAGTGCGCACCTTTGATGTTTATTGTCTTTAGTCTACAACTATGCTCAGCATCATTGTCACAAGGAGAATAGCACACATACACGACAGGATCCATGGCGCAGAGAGCGAGCGAGTAGGGGTTGCTGCTGGCAATTGATTGATCTAGACCGTGAGATCGGATTTGTAAACAGGTTGACCTCGACTCGCCGGAAAATGGAATATCTAAGAATCGGGCCCTCGATCAAATTCTATGTCGTTTTCCCGAAGGAAGCGAAGGAGTTTCCATCAAAACTCTCGTCACAGAGTCTCGTGGAGATTGTAACGATATGTTCTAGGATTTTCGGGAACAAATTATGGCCAATACCTATTGCCCCTGCATATCACTCGATGCAACCCCGCTCACCAGCGACGGACGAATGCAAAGGTTATATCGTATCTCCTACAGAAGGAGAACGAGCAATGACATCGAGGCCCAATGTCACCAAAGATTTTGGCTCAAGGTACACGGTATGTACTGTCTGAACACTTCATGTGACTCTGAACCTAATTATTTGTGGCACATAGACTGTATGCGGATGCGGAAGCTCGGCCGTGGTCATTCCATCATGTTTTTCGCTCCTCTCGAAGTAGACCGGCGTATCCGTTCCCTGGCCAAAAAAGGTTCTCGCGAAGTCATTGACACACTGGACATCCTTCACTGGGCTATGCGCGAGTCGTGCGATGATATTTAACAGCAAGCCCCACATTGGGCTCAGCAGGGGATGACCACGCAGCGCGATGCGATGTTTGGAACAAATTCTGTGAAGATCAGGTTCCTGTGGAGAATCCATCGGATAAGTGGCTCCAGCCAGAAGCGAAGAAGCTGGAAGATCTATATGGGCCGCATTGCATTGGCCATTCGAGTAGGCTGGTGTCCTTTCCTGAAATTCGGGAGCGCTGCGTGGAGCTTGAGGTTTTATCACTTCGTGATGTCAGCATGGACGAGGAACAGGAAAGAGAGGTTATCCACGAAGCAGAGCGTGAACGGCAAGTGGAGCGCCCTCCCAGGCTACTGCCAGCGAATCACCACGTCCACAAATATTTGATCGAATTTGTTAAGACGGGAACTATTCCAACGGAGAGAGTACATCATTTCTTCCAGCCTTCGAGACGTTGAATGCCACGACCGCGGCATCGAATGAGGCACACATTTGGGGACCATGTACACTGGTTACGACAAACTTTGATGAAACCATCAACTCGACGGGAAAATGGACGAATACTTGCGTCTCGTCCACTGGCTCGTTTCCGGCACAAGAGAGCACGAGGGTCATCTTAAGCCCACATGAGGTCGATTGCTTGATGCTGGATATTAGATCGAGCGACAAAATCCACCTCCAACTATACACACCTCGCATTGCCAAGTCGATGGAGCCCTGCGACGACCTTAGGTTTTACAACATTCCAGCAGTACCCATGAGGTGGATTCCATCCTCTGCTATAATGGATCGGTTAAACGTGTTCGCGGGGCAACTCTATCTGAAGGATTACGAGACCTACATTCGCTTGTGCCGTTTCCTCTGCGTGTATACCAAGGACTTGATATCCGACAAGGATATCGAGGGTGGATGTGACGGGTTCATCGCGGTAAAGAATAGACCAGAACAAATGCAGAGCATCTATAAATTTCAACAGACGCCGCTCGACTCGGTAAGGATATGGCTGGGTCTTCACAGGAAGGGCATGGGCTTTGCGCCTACACACATGGGACATATTGTTGACGGGCGCTTGCTCACCGAGGAGCATATTCGTGGTCATGATGACGACTTATGCCTTTCAACGGCTTCTACACCAAGGTCATGGTAGGGGCGTTTCCAGGTGAGCCCACGGATGAAATGGTGCAGGAGGGACCTCAGCGTTTGGTGCTCGACACCGTCGTTCGTGCATTCCTATCGGGGTGAGAATCGAGCATTGCGGAAAAATTGAATGAAAGGACAGCGGAGATAGAGAATACGATGCACTAGGTATGACATAGTACTCTCAGACTGCTTACTGCAGCCTGGAAGTATGTTCATTCCTTTCCTTTCCTCATCGAACTAATGCCTTGAGACTTACGATACGTCGATGCTGATGCTTTCCTGGCGGAAGGCTCAAATCAAGTAGACAACTCATCAATCTGTAGGCTCTGTAAACTCGATTCATAGTTTACAATTCCTGTACTTCGAACAACAAATGAATATCAAGGTTACTAAGGTCCTGCCACCACTATACAGTCATAAGCCAGATTCAGGAAGGACACGCTGGAGGGAAAAGGCACCCGATTTACGGCGGTGTGTCCTCCAAAGCCGTTCAAGCATGACCACGATCACGCCCAAGTCAGCTCCGATTTGTTATGTAAAATGAGATTCATGTTTCTCTTCAACGCCACGAACTGTCGACATTGATTGGATCGCAATTTGGGTCGTAAGCGCCATGTTCTGTGCGGTTTCACTGCGCATGTGAGCAAATATGGATCGAGTCATCTCTGTGTGCGCACCCTGCATTGGCAGTATCAAGATTGAACAATGATCTGGCCGACCTGGAGGAGGCAATGGTGCTGAGAATTTGCTAAGACCAGCCGTGCTTCGAGGCTAGAAACTGAAAAAGACAATACCTTGCGGTGATTGCTTTATAGTATATCGTTCGGGTCAACCATGCAAGTTAAATATACACCCTCGCAATCTATCAACCAGCTTACCACATTTGTAAAGGATCATCATCATGACTAGGAAAGCTAGTATTGAATTCAACAGACACATGACGATGGATCGATCTTACAAATGTTGTGGGTCATGGCACAAACCTATAGATGATCATAAGGCACGTTGTAAAACAGCGAAAGAGGAATTCGCACCGTAGGAGGAATATAAGCAATCGCTGTCACAGCGAGATATAAAACTCCCTGTGTTTTAAGACGCTTCGTCAAGGGGGATTCCGATCGCTGCCTCGATAATCCAGCCACCGACAACACAAACATAAAAATGTCATAGCTCGCGACTAGAAGGCGTGAATAAAAGCAATCGTACGCATGATGACGTTACCTACTATATATGAGGATCGCAACACTTAGTCGCGGACGAGAGATCTCAACACGACAAACGCTCTCTACTTGAGTTATTTTGAATACTAGGACACCTGAAGCAGGTAATGGAGAGTTAGGGAAAAAGACTTGAGTGTGAACAAATTCGTACCAAGTGCTAAAACAACCCAGAGAATCAGAGCAAGGAAAAATAATAGGATGGACACCCAAGGAGAGTCTCTCCAGATCAACCATCTACTCACGAAACACAGTCAGCTAAAACCCACATGTCAAAGGACTCACGATCGAGTCATGAAAATTGTCGAGGAGCACCCCACTGCAGCGTACCCAACAACCTACCGCGCGTCAAGTCGATATAATGTTGTATAAAAATGTAGCATCTCACTCAACTGAGGCAAACACAATTGAGACTTGGCAAATGTATGAGGTGCATAGAAAAACTAAAACAGACGAGAGAGACTGACATTGACACATGTTACTACTTTGGAAAGATCGTTGGACGATGGGTTCAATTGCACTGTTTACGGAAGCAGTTACATGTTTTTTTCCACAAACAAAGTACTTGGATTAAGTTGGATACTTGCAGGATAATGAGGCAAATGAGGAGGCACGCCCTTCCCACAGCGTAAGGGATCTTAAATATCACGAGTCAAATACCAACCAAATGAGGTATCAAATTCAAGACTACCCACCAACGTTAAATGGAAGCGTGAACGGCCAGAGATGACCGAGTATTCAACATGGAGCGACTGAATATACTCCCACCTTATTATCAATGAGGATTCAGAATCCATAAGATTCTTTAAAAAAAACATAATACCCATAAAGCCCAAGCAACAGATATGCAACATGTTCATCTACAGAGGACGCTAGATAAGTTGCTGTCGAGTTCTGCCGTTCGTTCATCTCTGGAGGTAAGTTGGCAGTGGGCCTACGGCTGTACGGCAAGGATCCCAGTTGATTCTGCTTTATGCACGGACAACTTGCGTTTTAGACAGGTTTCAGACGAACTGCCGTTTCAGCGTCTTGAAACGGCCTACAGAATGGTGGTTTACTAACCTATTAACTAAGTAATTACCTGCAGTGTGTCGTCTGTTTCGTCATCGAAATTGATGCGACTCGCGTTGGAGATTGTCTTATATATCGAATATCGGTGAATATTGGTCCCGGACAGTGCCGCAAGCGTCACCAGTTCAAACCGTGCAGTCAACAGATTGAAACGCAGTTATTAGAGACTCTGGCTCAGTGTGCACGCGATCTGGCCTCTCATGTGTGTTTTACGGTGCTTCCAGGAATCGTTTCATTGAGTCTGCCAAAAAATTAAAAGGACTTTGGAGAAACCACGTTACATAACCATATCTTGAACGTAATCGGCCCGCATGTTACTGGACCCTTTAAATCACCACCTCATGTATTCGCACCCAATCAATATTATGCAGCGTCGGACTGCCTTGCGCACTGAATCCATCAAGCTCATCATTTTGCTGTTTGGCACACGTCGGCAGACTCGGTGTGTGACTCCTCACCATCATTCCTGCCAGCCCTTGCCACCCAATAGCGGCTACAACGGCAACTGCGCTCTACAGCATCCCCGAATCACATATGGCTTGCACCATGCGGAGGCCCATTGAATCTAATCAAACTCAGTCTTGGCAAGCCCGAGTTGGTGATCCATGAATCGTTAATCACGTTTTGAAACGAGACCTTCTCAAGAAGTCGATGCTCTAAGTAAGCTTCCAGCGTAAGATAGCATTGTCATAGCCAGGTTACTTAACATAAATCATTGGGACGGATTGATGACCGGTGACCAATAACTTACGCCAGATTACTAGCCCCTATAGTTGTTATCAGATCCGACCCCACTCTTTGCACCGCCACAATATATGATTGTGGGCATGAAACTCTTACTCGGTACAACAAACAGATAGTACTACAAATTTTTATCTTTCTGATTTTGAGATGTATTATTTTATACATACATATTGTGTGAACCCTACGATCCTAGCAGATTGTGAATCAGGAGTGAGGACATGCGAAGCCAATGCAAACCTTGAAGCAGATGAATACGTATGTATTTTAGTGCGCCTCCCAATCAGCAAAAAAATAAAAGCACAGTAATGTGATAGTGATCCACCACATCAGCTATAATCCATCCGGCAACTCGACGCGATTAGCCGATTCCTCAGGGCGCCCCAGTTGCCCCTCTGTGTCGTGAATCATCCGACTCGTCGACTGGATTACAATCTGCGATGTGAGCTCCACGTTGTTGTTTGAGACATCTCTGCAGCATACATGAATGAAAAGAATCAAGTTTGTCGTCGTACGCACCTTGGGTCAGTGGTATCAATAGAGAGCAGTGATCTCACCGACCAGGAAGAGGAGATTGTGCTGAAATTCATGAAATTCAGCTTTCACTTTTAATCCTATACCGGAGGGGAATGATGTGACGTGTACCTCATAGTGAGCGCTACAATGTCCATAATGACTCGTCAGCCGTCCACCACTTCAGGTACCACCCACTGACGCACCACATGTGCTTAACATGTATACCAGGGCTAGGTATCGCTCAATACACAGAAATAGTGTGAGAAGTATCTCACCTGCATCGCCGACCAGAGCAATGACCTATAGATAACATTCAAAACACAATTCAGCATAGTAAGCGAGAATCAAGACCGTTGGGGGCATATAAGATATCACTGCAACCGCAAGATACACAATTCCTTGCATTCTTAAACATTTCTTCAAATGGGATTCTGATCGTTGTCTGTAAAGACCTGTTAACGATAACACGAACATGAGGATGTCGTAGCTTGAAACTGAAATACATCACAATCAACACGACCTTCAATTGGGAAATGATTTGACTCACCAGATACGAGGATTACAATATTCATCATCGGACTGCCACCGCAGATGCCATTTATGCTAGTGATCTTGATAAACCAGACATCTACATGTGGTTGATCTAAAATGTTTCCGCATTGTAAAAAAGCATCTTACCAAGCGCCAACGCGGTCCATAATCCAAGAGTCAGTAGAATGGATAGGGCTTGCATCCAACTGACGGATTTCCAAATGATCCATCTGTTCCGATAACGTGACTCGTGAGCTTTGGAATGGCCACGACCTGACATATCCAGACTCACGCACGAATCCCAAATATTGTTGAGGAACATCCTAGCGCAAGGTCTCCAAAAATCTATTGTTAACCATTCCAGAGCAGTTACATCGGAGGGGTTGAAACATCACTCACGGATGTCAAATATACATTAGCTGCACAGCCTGAGTCGTATCAGTGGGACGGGAAATGAAGAAAGTACGACTGACGTCCACAAATATTCGAGCCCGACCCAACTGCTCTGCGCGACATATTCAACATTCATTAAAAAAGTCATTGTCCTTTGACTCTTACTGCAAAATGAGGTAGACGAGGAGGGAAATCCGTCCAGCAAGATAAGGTATCTTTTCCGGGCGTCATTTCATTCCACAGAGCGACGTGTAGGACTTCTCACCAGAGGTAAACGAATGGACGACCGCCCAATAATAATGGAGTATTCAATCTGAATCGATCGGATGTACTCCCATCTAAATATGGTCAGCTTGAATGCATTGGTCGATTCACTTATTAGAAAAACAGAGTACCCATAAAGGCCCAAGAAAAGAAAATCGAGCGCAGAAGAGGTGGGCAGCTTCGAAGGGGGATGATTATTCATCTTAGGAGCCAGAAGTACTGTTAGTGTAGTGTAAGTCGAACGATGAATCAATCTCGCAAGGAGATGGTGGAGTGTGAAGAAGCGGGTTGAACTCGAGAATAAATCAAATCTCCAGTGCACCATATATGCAATGTGTTCGGCGCACTGGTGTTCGCGTTTCAGGCCAAGTTGTGGCGCGGCATTTCCGTGCCATCAACCCTGCAGGAGGTTGCGAACCTAACTCCTTTTAAACGATGAAACATCATGTATTCTCGATCGCATCATTACATAAGGAGTATCAACTTTTACACCACTGCTGATAGTACTAGCCTGGTCAGGTGTAATGAGCCACTGAGTGGTAGAATGAACATCTTGCATGGACAACGTCTGAGTGTATCGATTCGAAATGATATTGGCAAAATGCCAACCTGGTACAGCAAGCAGTTAGATGCTGTGGTTCAACTTCGTTGCCACAGCGAAGGAAACCGAAACCTTGCTGATCGAGGAATTAAAATGCGCCAAGCAGCTGCACAGGGTGGACCGTCACCTGAACCCGCAGTACAGTTGAATATAAGTCAGCAATCCGCATACGTATCCCTGAATAAAATACATATAATCCCTTAGTGTGCCTGAATGCTCCAAACCTCGAGCGTATGGAGTCGTCGCCGCACCCCGGATGCTACCCTTCCAAGGCTGCTCAAGACAATTACGAAATCAAGGGGTTAGACTGGCTCCCACTGAGAGTCAATATGGACGATATACCAGTATGGCCCAGGCAGGCCACTCGCAGCAGTAAAATGAGCAGTGTCACGCAGGATGGCTTCCTCGGCTGCGACGAACTTGAAAAGGAAAGTCAAGTGCGAATCCCACAGTTCGTAATGCAAACTACAGTGCAGCAGGCACATGGGCGCTGGTCTCCCCGCCGCATCCCAGTTACTAAGTTCAGATTACTAAGGTGACTGGCGCTGACGGTCGAGTCCGACTCCCTGAGTCGCGAACTTATTGGAATGCAGTGTTGTGCGCTTACACGCCCGCTAACGACTCCCACCCTTGCAGTAAAGCTTGCTGGAACGAGATTATCCCTTTTTTTCACGGTGTGCCGGGGCCCGGGGGACCCGCCGGTTTAAACTCGCACTTCTCCAAGGAAAGAAGTGAAGTCATTTAATTGGGGTTTAAATATTTATTTATACAAAGTTGATCCCTCAGGCCTCATCGCTCAGCCGTCGCCGTACGGTTCTTTCCGGGCTCAAAGGCCCTGCTAGGTGAGTTGCATGTTTGACATGCACTCACCCTGGATCGCCTGCGTTCGTGTTGTGAGCCCCCTTTTCGCGCACCCTTCCACCCTGTCATTTTCTTCGTGTCGCGCCGTTTCTTGCGCTTCTGTTTTTCTCTTTCATCAACATTTTTACGTCTGTTGGGTGCTCTCGTGCCTCCGCACGTTGTAGCTATTAACTTTAAGTCGCGTCAATTTCTGTGAGCCTCCCATGCCGCCCGGAGGTGTGACTCTGAGACTCGAGTCCTCGCCATCCCAAATTCGCTCACCCCTTTTACTAAATTTTAGGTTTGGTTTGATCACGCTAACCCCACTGTTTTACCAAGCAAAAGCAAATCTGGATGGCAAGAGGGATGACTGGTGCCGATCTCGGCGCGTCACTACTAGTACCTGTTACCGGTGAGTCAGCAAACGACATCGTTCGCAGAACTCTGCGCCTCACTCAAGTTCCATCATGATTTGCATCTATGGATCTACTTATGCTATCGTATTTGCAATGCATAAACTAATCACCAACCACCATATGTATATGCTGCATGCCTCGAAGTGCACAACCTCCATTGCTGATGCGACGCTCAGACAGGTTCGTGTGGAAGCGAGTGCAAGTGTAACAAGGGATAGATTTACATACTATGGATATGAGACATACCTCGCGTTTTGGCAGGAGGGAGTCGAGAAAGCCACCGAGCCACGTTATCCCGGGGGTTTCCTGATTCTGGGTAAGTGGCAATTATGATGATAGGTTCCGGAAGGATGAAACAAAACTGTTTCCAATTCTCATCACGCCTTTGCCATTTGCGAATAATATTGTCCCAAAATTTCGACCCTACATGGGTCTCAACGCAACTACTATGGCCATTCAAATGTTTCATTGCTCTGATATCACTTCATCTCATTACAGCTTGCTGGAGCAACATGGCATACCTGGTTTGATGACCCAGTTATCGCTACCAGTCTCTCGGATTTCTTGCTACACGAGGCAAGTCGCACAAATCCGAGCATACTTGAGCATTTCTCGAGTTTGACGATCACTGTTAACTAGGTTGCATACTGTTGCGCTCCATGGATCATCATCGATGCTATACCAGCCTTCCGGAAGTGGAAGCTCCAACCTACAAAGGTCTCAGAAGCAATGGGAATCTACAAAAATGGTCTTTTTCACTCATTTACCCAGCGTCAGTCTTATCCGTATCACTGAGCCACAGCCGCTGAGTCTGCATCAGATATGACTACTGTAGGTGTTCCATTTCATTTCGGGGGTATGGAGATCTATCAGATATCCTTGCCGTCCTGAAAGACGATTTTTCCAGAAGTATTTATCGTGTTTGAAGATGTGTTTCACTCCCTTGGGGTATGAACAAACGGCAATCATTACATAGCGCCTCCCTGACCGCCCATGGTTTAGCTCACCGAGCCCTCCATTGGGGATTTTCAAGTATACAAAACATATCCTCAAGACTCATCACAAATATCCGGCCCCCTTCGGTCTTGCTGCTGAGTGCGCCCACCTTGCAGAGGTACTCATGCTAGGCTGTGGCACAGCCGCTGGTCAGATTGACATTCTCTCAGACTGTTGTTTCAGTAAAGACAGGTGGTACTAGCTTTTTGACCGGCCTTGGACTCGGAGACACATGTCTGGAGTTCGCCCGTATTGGTAAATTTGGTGGGGTTTTGTCTGGGTTTGCGCCCTGTAGGTAGCACGAACTTCCTCTTTGCATCCGAGTCGTCGCAGCACATGTGTGTATATACGTGCTAACTACGCTGCTTACAATCAATGAAGTAATGAATATGATAGCTCCTTTCCGGCAGCTTCCGATTAGACCGGAAGGGCTATCTGTTCCCACGAATACGAGGTGTTGACTTACACCGCACCGCGATCAGTCTGATATTGATATTCCCTGGTCATGGAAGGAGTCAAAGCAGCCAAGTATGTGTTGGGATTTTTTGTGCTAGTATTATTTCTCAATCAAACTTCACAGGAGGCGCAAGCTCACAGATAAATCCATACCGAATGCACTCGCCCAATTACCCGAGTTTGCCCAAGAGTCCATGATGTATCAAAACTTGCTGGAGACAGAAAAGAGGTTGGACTGGACTATGACAAGAAAGAGAGTCGAAGTCCAGGACGCGTTGGCGCGGAATCCGACTGTATGTCCTAGCACACGTATTACCTCGATTGCTGACCATGCGCGCGGCCATTTGCAGACGACGCGGACACTGAGAGTGTTCGTCAGCCATACTGTGTCTGGTCAGCCCTGGCAAGTCGGCGAGGGTGACGGTGAAGGGGACGCGGTGAACATCGAAACAGGACAAGGCATTCCGGCGTGGTCGCTGAAAATCGAGGGACGCCTGCTCGAGGTACATCTGACTTGGTTTTCATGTGTCTCTTCACGCGTATTGACGACGGGCAGCTGCAGAATCAGCGATCCCGGGACAAGACGCCCGTACGAAAGTTTTCGACATTCATCAAGAGGATGATCGTGGAACTGGATCGCGACCCCCACTTGTATCCGGATGGCAATAT
Source organism: Spongispora temasekensis (assembly GCA_038094675.1). Taxonomy (NCBI): domain Eukaryota; kingdom Fungi; phylum Basidiomycota; class Agaricomycetes; order Boletales; family Boletaceae; genus Spongispora; species Spongispora temasekensis. The sequence continues at coordinate 29,294 of JBBPUL010000040.1, forward strand.
CGTCGAGGTGTGTATTCGATTTCCTCTGTTTTCTTCGTGTCTGATTGAGAGTGTTTGTAGTGGCCACGGCAGGGTGGCCAATCGCCACTCGACGGCTTTACGATTAGACGGACGGGAGACCAACCCACGCGGGTTCGAGTTTTGGTCTACCTCGAACAGACCCCGGAACAATATAAAGTTAGCCCTGATCTAGGTAACCTTATTGCGATACTTGTGTTTAAGACACTCACGCTGGCTTTGCCCAGCCTATATACTAGGGATCAAGGAGGAGAGCCGGATAGGCGTTATACAAACGCTATGGAATTACATCAAGCTCAACGGCCTGCAGGACAAGGTTGACCGCCGAAGAATCAAAGCAGACGACTATTTGCGACCAGTTTGTCACAGTGTCACGACACGGGCAATATTGTCTGATCCTTGTTCCTTAGATTTTTGGCGATGATTCAATTGTGTTTCAGCAACTGCCTGAGCTGGTTAACCGCCATCTCATGCCGCCTGACCCAATTGTTTTGTATTACACCTTTAACCCAGGAGTTCCGTCCCCTGAACGGCCATCCGCCTGGGACATAGAAGTGAAGATGGAAGACACTGCCACGAAAAATCGAATGGCGGTCATTGTCCAATCGAGCAAGGAGAGCATGCAGGATCTCAGCAAATTGGACGACGAGGTGGGGACTTCCGCCCCGCCTGGCTCCGCCAATTTGATCTGACACACCGCCACTTTTTTTTTTTTTTTTTTTTTCAGATTTCACTTCTTGCGCAGTCGTTACACAACTCACACACGAAACGTGTTTTCCTGCAGAGTTTTTCCGACGATCCCGGAAGATTTATTCAGACGTGGTTAGAGTCGCAGTCGCGGGATCTGGAGAGTGTGCTTGGGAGTGGGCCGAGCGAGGGGGCCACGATCCGAGCGGAGGAGCTGCGGCGGAGCGACTTCTTTAGGCTTCCGTGGGTGGAGGAGGCGGTTGCGATACAGGAGGGCATGCGCATGGCGTCGAAGCCGTGACAAGACCTCCTGAGTGCCATTGTCGCTTGTTCCTTTATTTGGTAGCTTTGTTATTCTTTCGGCGGTGTTGCGATGATCGACGGTTGCCCGGACAAGGCCGGTCAAAGTCGGCCCACTCAATAAAAATCAGGCCACACAGGGCCAGTCGCTGTCAAACTTTTCCTCCATCCCATGGCGAGCAAGCAGGTGGGTCGCCTCGTCTCAACCGCAGACAAAATACTAATATGAACCCACCTCACAGCTCGGAAAGTTTAGGCAGGTGCGTGCCTAGGTCCCCCGTTCCTCGTCGGATTCACACTGAGGTGGCGGTAGTGGGCGGGCGAGAAGATCTCCTACAGAGACAGGACCGTCTCCGTCGGCGACGATCTCCGGGAGCTCGAGCAAGACATCGATCTCAGGAAACAGGGTATCATTCGGTGCGTTTCCTTTGTGGACATTACGGGCTGTCTTTCAAACGTCCACGTAGGCTGCAGGCAGTTTCGGAAGACTACCACCATGTCCTATCCAAGAAAAAGGAGTTCCCGTCCTCTGGAGAGACAGAGAAGCTCATGCCGCTGGACGCGCTTGGGATAGTCATGGTTACCCATGGAGAAGAGTACGGCGACGAGTCTGCTTTCGGTGAGTCGTCCATTATGCATTGGTCGACGGGGTGCTTATGCGACCTCCTCAAAGGGTCGTGTCTCGTCTCCTTGGGTAGGGCCCACTGCAGGATAGCGACGATACAAGAGGCGTACGGGCTCACGTTCAAGGATACGTTCATCACTTCCTGCGAGAGGTTTGCTCAGGACATCAAGGACTACGAGCACCAGCGGAAGAAGCTGGATAGTCGAAGGCATGTCAGACGTTGAAGCACGGATGTCGTCTTTGTATTGACCTGTCATTCAGACTGAGCTATGATGCGGCTATAACCAAGCTTGACAAGATCAAAAACGGCAAGAAAGAAAGGGAAAAGGAAAGGCGTGAGGCAGAAGACGAGCTGCAGCGATGCCGGCTTCACTTGTGAGTTGGTCCGCTTTCGTCGCGTTTCTCGTCCCTCATGGAGAGACAGCGAAGAGACCTCAGAAGACGTACGCTCGCGCATGCAGATTATCCAGGAGAACGAAATCTTGCAACTGCGTCAGCTGACAAACTTCCTCGACATCCAACTCAACTATGTGAGGCAGTATTATGACACATTGAACGAAGTGAAGAGCGGCTGGTGCGACGAGTCAGTGACCTTGAATGACCTTGCAACGTGCCGCTCACACGTAGACAATAGATTGACTTTGGCCAAGTTCGAAGACATGCGGGTCAATCAATCGCAAGCTTTTTCATCTGCTGACGATTCTACTATTCGTTCTAAGCATTCCATCACTTCGAGTCGTACATCGTCCTCGGGGGAGTCGGTGGATAACCCAGGCGTCCGGACACCCGTACGACCCAAGCCCGACGCCGAGAAGCCAGCCACTCCCAGTCTTTCGCGATCCACCTCCCGTTCTTCACGCAAGCGCTCCGACAGCGGTATTACCATTGAAAATGGATCAAGACATGGCAAGAAGATGAGTGTCAGTGGTTGGGCCTCTAGTGCCGTCAGCACTATTACGGGGCTTGGAAAGAAAGATCGCGATACCTTCACCGCATTGATGAACGAGGATGAAGAGAAAGATGTAGCGGACAGTCCAGTCGTCTCTCGCCCGCCCAGCTCGAGATCCTTTTCTCGCAAGTCACCCAAAGTCAAGTCTGTGGACTTGCCCATCGATTCCCAGAAGACCAACGGTCGTATTCTGAAGCCCCCTTCTCAGCAGGAGAAGAAACTAGTTAGAGCCTTGTACGACTTTTCAGGCTCGTCGGACGAACTCTCCTTCAAGGCTGGAGATGAGATCACGGTCCTCAACGAAGTACTTGATGATTGGTGGCTCGGGATGCACAAGGATGGTCGCAAGGGTCTATTCCCAGTGACCTATACTGAATGTGTCTCGAAGATTCGCCATTCGTCACCTTTCGAGTCAGAACTCATTCACGTTACTCGCGAAGGCGAATCTGAGTTGATTCCCGATTACTTGAATCCACCCCTCTCGGCCAGCAGCCTCGCATTCGATACAAAGAGCGTGTCGAGCACGATACCTGATGACGAAGAGGAGCGGCACTTGATACCTTTGAAGCCATCCGACGAAGACGATCTTCCAGCTCCTTGCCGGGATATTCCTTTTGTTCCCCCACCCATTCTATGGAACAGGACAAATTCGGACGTTCCCAAGAAAACACGGCCACCTCCGCCACCTCGTCGACCGACCGTGACTGGCCCCAGCCCACTCATACCTGACCGACGGTTGCAAACCGAAAATCGCACATTCGGACCTACAATTAAAACGGCATCGAACGACTCTAGTGGGCAGGATATCTCTCCGTTCGACAGCCTCGTAGACATATCGTCCCATTGCGTTAGCTTTGAGCAGCATCCGAACGAAGCCAAGGGATTGTGTAAGAACTGTTTCAGAGCACATTAATCGTGTAATGATTCGGACCGAGCATGGTGACTCTTATCTTTTTTTTTTTCCTTTCCTTGTCCTTTTCATGACATTCTGGCCCGTCTTAATGATTCTGGCTTTGTATTGTTTGAACTATTGTAAAGCTGTACTTGAACTTGGGTATGTAGAATATCATGATCATGAATCGAATTTGGCTCTCCGCTAGTACACCTCCGCTGTTCCGAATTGGCGGGTGAACCCCTCCAATCGCTTTTGCAAATCCAACTTGAGCCCCACCGCAATGATCAACCTTCAAATTGTCAACATCGTGGCCGCATAGCCTCGACAACATCCCTGAGGTGCCTGGTTCAACTTGGCGTGCCACACATACTGTACGCTCCGCCAAGAGTGCCTGTCTGGTTAGAGAAACCCCGCTAAGCTGTCGCCAGGTCAGGTCCCAGGAATGCAATCGAGCGTTGAATCTCGCAGTGCGGTGAGTCTATGGGTCAACAAAACTCTAATAGCAATATCCAGAGGTAAGAAGTGAGCAGCTATTTGACCTAGTCCATTCATAATGGTAGCATGCTGGGGAGAGGGTGAATATCTTGCTAATGATTCACTCTATAAGTTGGCATGGACTGATCCATTAGAGCAGCTCGAGCTGACCGTTTCATAGATAGGCTGATTTCGCTGGAAACTCGAGCGGAAGCACAATCGGACGAGAACAAGTTGAAGTTAAAAAAGCGCAGTGAGGCCTGCCAGTGAAATTTGTTGAAGGTCAGTCCTCGGACGTCGTACCTATTCATCGCAGACGTTTTAAATTATTATTAGAGTGGTGTTCTGATTTATAGAAGTACCGCCATAGGCTCCAGATCCTTTAGCCTGCTTGGACATGATTGGCCACAAGGTACGCATGGATAAATTGAGGTAGGCGGCAAAGTTCAAACAAAAGAAAGGGGACGAAGAAGCGCATGCATATTAGCACAGACACCAACCTTACTGGCGAAACCAGCGGCGTGTGGCAAGGAACAGTGTGGGCCAATATGTGGAACTGACAAGGGGGGGAGAGAATATGATGCGAGCGTACGGAGGTGTGTAAGCCAGCACTGTGATCAAGAGGGGGATCGCCGATAAGAACGAGACACTCGGTGACAGCCAAATTCAAACCAGGCCCTGGGCCCACTATCAGAAGCAAAGAAATACAGCGACGGCTGCAAATAGTGGAGTCCGCCAGACCGGATCAGTGTGTGATTCGTTGGCAGCTTTACAATTTGTGGTGGCTTGGACACCGCTCTCGCGTTCTCAGTTCCGTCGCCAGCAAAGCATTGCTCGACAAGCTCTTACAGGTATGAATAGTATGTACCTCTTCATGTTCACGGTGACATGCCGCGTAGACAAGTGATTGTCCGTCGCGTGCCCACCTTACAGTAATGCAGCACCGACGTGAGCTTGAAGGGTCTTTTTAAATCTGACAGCTTCGGGGCTTATTGGCACACTGGATGCGGCTGCGGAATGCCTCGGTTATGTCACACCGCTCTCAGCCTTCGGCGTAGCCAAGGACGACATAAAAATAAGAATACCCCTCAAAGGCTGTTGCAACAAAAGGCACCGCTACGCAGTTCACTACTACCGTGAATCAAGTATGCGTGTGAGCCTTCGAGGGATGGACCACTGGGAGCACGGAGGAAAGGCCCATCCGAGTCCGCGCTGCCGAAATGGAAAATCCGATAAAGCCGGGATGGCCAATGATTTCGCATTCTGTTCAGGATCTTCTGTGCTGCCGAATTCTCGCATCATAAAAGTAAAGTTTTGCTCCATGACTGACCGTCATTTTATGCGAGTCCGAAGCTTACTTCTGTTCAATGTGCAGCCTGAGAATACATATCAGATACTGCAATTGATCCGTCATGTCATTCAATTATGTGACTATGACTCTCAGGGCCAGCCTACCTGCATACATGGCATCTCAGATGCATGGGCAGCCCATTGCGATCAGTTTTGAACGCGGCGTTTTTCAGATGAAAGTAGTGACGAGGTAACACCTCGTCAGTTTCAGGCCCGTCAAGCGGACCACATGTCCAACCTCGAACCGCCACATCACTCGGTTCCCGGTGTTCAACAGATCATGGCTTACGCACCAAAAAAGTAACCTGGCGCCTTCCTGAAACTTGAATGAAACAGGGATAATCATCTCACATAAAATTAAGAGACACTTCCTTTATGAGTACACCCCCGCGTTATATACTCCGCCAGTCGTCCGTCGCTCCTGGTTGTTCGACAAGTTCCACATTCTCGTTTTTGTTGTGTGGTCGCAATTCTGACCAAAGCAAGATGTCCGGATGGTCCATGCCCGGGGAATCGCTGGAATTTGCCATCCTGGATGGAAACATCAGCTATCTCTTACTGGGGCTCTATGGGTACTAGCGCAGTTCTGAATTCGTCTCCACGAAACAACTTTGAGCTCACGCGGATACTTGTATACGTTTAGGTGGGAATACATCCATTCCCTCCGGGTAGAATACTCGGTCATCCGTGGGCGTCTGAAATTTCGTTTACCAATGGTGAGCAGTGGTGCGTTCGTCGTCGATTCGGCTCACGGTGCAACGATCGACGGAAGATCCCTTATATCCTCGGGCGAATATGCGCCCTGGTTTATTTGGTGGTGCAGTGAGTATCAAACCACCTGCCGAGTCAAACGAGAGGCGATGGACACGCTTTGATGAACAGAGCGATTGGAGCAAGCCCGCTCTCGCACAATATCCAGTGTCGTGGTGAGTCTCGTTTTGCTACTCGCAATCAAAGCGTGAACCGACGCAGACACGTTCATCCCCAGCCACTATATTTTTGACATATGTGAGCGACGCTGCCGGGTCTTTTCTTCCCCGGGCCATCACTCACTCGCTTTTGCTCATCATCGATGGCTGATGCGGCAGACGATGGCAACCGTGGCGCTGGGTTGTTCGTCGACCAATTTCATGATTCGCACGTGAGTTCGGACGGCTTCAAGTTCCATCGTGTGGCGCGCGTGCGTTGGCTCATCTGGATCATCGTCGTTTTTGGTATATAGGTGGGTGATCTGGAAGAACTCGCGTTGGATGCATGTTCTATTGTTGCTCCTCGCACTGGGCCAGTGGACCTTGTTGATCTATGGTATGTCCGTGAACTTCTTGGATCATTTTATTTATTTTTAAATTTCGCCTCGACGCACGTCGTCCCGGTTCAACAAACGTTCAGGACTGACCCTGGTCAAGACGTTGGACTCGGGTGATTCTTGCGTCGTTCTCGTCGACCACACGCAAGTCAACGCTGCAACACTTATATATGGTGAGCAAGCGTTTTCATTTCTATGTTGGGAGTGGCGTTCATTCGACCGATTTTAGTTACAATCTACGACTTCCTCGTATGCACGTTGTCGATTATTGGGCTATCGAGGCATCGGTCGCAGTCCCCCTTGAAAGTTCATCTGCAAACGCAAGGAATATTGTATTTTGTGACAGCCGGTGTAGTATATGTCCCACCAACGGTACGCCGGGGTCCCGTTTATTGCACCGTCTCGTCTTCTCATCATTTACCTGTAGGTTTTTGCTCTGAGCTGTAATACCCGTGAGATCGATTTTGTTCACAAGGTCTTTCCGTGATTTAATCGTGATATAGCCATGTTCCTTATATTTTCTAGTATAGGTGAGTCGACGACTTTACCGTGCCATGTGTGACATATCGACTGACAGGCGTACGACAGCTATCACTATAAGGTATCTCACGCAATTATGGCTTGTGTCAAATAACATGGCTCGCTGACATGGGTGGATTACAGCACGATCGCCTCATCCCGGGCCGTACGATCACTCCTATCTCTCACTGGAGCTGAAACAGAGTAAGGACGATGATGCGGCGCCATTTGACCCACTCACGCTCACGTACTGTATGCCAGTGGTGCAGCAAGCGAAAACGACACCGAGTTCACGACCCAAATTGCGATCTCCTCGATGACAAGGATTCACGAGACTGGCATGGACGAGGGGCCTCTTGCCGATAAACCGGCATATTGTTAACGCGAGGACGGAGACGGATTCTTTGTTTTCGGTTTGCCGTGGCTGCCAGGGGCCCGTTGTTTGGTGCGCTTTGACATTTTCAAAGGATGCCGTGAGAGCTTGATCCTACGCGGTTGACTTCGACTGCCGATTGGCTATGGCGTGCGCCAGCTTGAATCTTGAAGCGGGACGAAGCCATGTGCAAAATAAAGATATATACTATACCCGGCATCTAGATCAGTTGTATCGCTAGGATCGTGATATTCCAGTAGCAATAGGTGAATATTCATTTTTACGAGTTCACGATCAGCCTGACGCTGAATCGATTATTTTAATGGCCACGATGTCACTGAGGAGGTGGATTGTTCCGAGGGCTGTGGTGTGCGACTCTGAGCGGACTCTGAGTGCTAATCGCATGGATACAAGACTTGGATTTCTCGACGAGAGGTTGACTTTTGAGAGCCATGATTGGCTGAAAACCACTGGTGAGAGATAACGTTATAAGTTGACTGTGCAGATTAGGCTATTACGCGCCACTTTTGTTATTTGCAGGGAAGGTTTCCCCGGACAGCAAGGCATCAGCTGCCACGCCATTGAAAATTGTTGCCTCGGGCCTGAAGCTCGGCGTCAACAGAAATCAAAGATATAAATATATAAATAAATAACCGACTGTCACCGAGAGGCTGTTGTCCACGGTGAACATGCATTATCAATAAAAATAGTTCGTTCATTGCTAAAGTTTTAAGACTCGTGCCATACCATGGCGTACACGGTCAGACATATAGGAGGCATGGTTTGACTTACCCGTAGTGTCGTCATTGGCTCTTTCTTCGAAACTACAAAGCAGTGACTCATCCGCAGTAGTTGACTCAGCAGCGTGAAATACGGGACTCCCATTCGAGCTCAGTTCGTCTGGGTAGTTAAATACGATTTCTTGCCCATAGGTAGGTAGCGCGAAGCACTCACCAACCTGGGACAGGGCCAGGTGCTGAGGCGGTGCACCGTACCAGAACCCCTGAGGAACACGGCAGGATCACGTACCCTACTTCTCAGGCAGTAACTGCGAGGAGCAAATATGGGACGTGGTTCCCATGGTGCAACTTGGAGTGGTACGTTCGTGCGCTGAAAGCCTGAAACAAGGGAGTGACGAACCTCAACTTGAGAGCTCAACTTGGCAACTACTAGCGGTGCTTGCAAACTACCATACTTGGTATTGTATCACGCTGTTTGGGTTTTGCAGTCAACTTTGAAGCCGTGATCAGGGCCAGTGACTGCGTCGTTATTGACTACACGCGATGGTTTTAGATTTGCAGGATGGAACACTGACAGACTGACGTGCACAAGGCACTCCGAGCGGACGCCAACTCGTTGGAAGCATGCCAGCTATGTATGTACAGTATCATCCTTTCCCTTGATCATTAACGCAGGCAAGTTAACCAACTAGTACAGTGAAGCCCATGCATGCATATCGAAGCATGTGCATTTTGAATTATCATAGTACGCGCTACGCCGTGTTTGGGACCAAAGTACACCAATGCATCCATCAATCAGGGCCCGGGCGAGTTCGGATGGGCACGCGGAACAATCTTCATGAGCACGGTTTATACTCCAGCCACGTCGCACAAACTCGAGGGAATGATTGGCCGTACTATCAAGCTCATTCCCTCTCCCTTGTAACTGCGCAGAGCTTACCAGGCAAGCCGTATTTTTCGCGGTCGCTTGCCAGACTTTCTGTTTTATCAAGAAAAAGATTGCAAATACTCGCAAAGGATCACCGACGCATGTGTATGTCATGGTACAGGATGCATCGATCTGCTCTGCTCCTCGCTTGTGGCACGTTATTCAAAAACCTGACGACACGTTTCAGGATGCTGTATATAACGCGTGCTCCAGCGAAACTGTGTTTTTAAGGAGATTGTATCTCCGCCGTGAGGAACATTTCCGCACAAGGGTATTGTTCGCCTCTTTACTCACAAGACTATGATCTATCAGCAACTGCATCAACCACTCCCCCCAACCACCCCCGTTGCTATCATGAATGAGAATGTCCTCTATTTATTGTTGGGTCTCTATGGGTAACCCATCTGCGAACCATCAGACAAGTGATGGAACTCAAGTGGCTGTTTAGATGGGAATACGCCCGGTCGCTTGGTGTCGAATATTCCGTTGTCACTGGGCGTCTATCCTTTCGACTCACCCTGGTGAGCAGCCGCTTTATATTCTTTATTCAGTCAAATTGATTATAGGCGAAGATACCCTACATAGTTGGACGAACGTGCCTCCTCCTGTATCTTTTTCTGCTGTAAGTCTTGAAGTACCATTCTGAGGCACGTCGGGAATTTTTGCTCCCGTGCAGTGCAATTGGGACTAGACTCCCCAAACCAATCCCCGGAGGTGCTAATTGTCACGGTCGGTCTCTTTTGTATGATCATCTGTGTAGCTCACCCTCTCGTTTAGTTAGCATAACCATCATATGCGCGAGTGACTTTACTCCATACTACGCTATGTTTACTGATAAATGGCCCATCACAGATTGTGCAAAATATTATAATGGCATGTTCATCGGGTGTATTCGTGATTCGCACGTAAGTCTGGGCAGTTCCTGAAGTTTAATAACCCTGGTTCTCAATCATTGGCTTAGATGGGTGATATGGAAAGACTCCCGTTGGGTACATGCTGCATTGGTGTCGCTCACTCTGGTTCTGTGGACATTGTTTATGCTTGGTACGGACTATCACGTGTTCTTGATAATTACTCTCCCTCATTTGCTGGTAGAGGTACTCTCGCTCAGACCAACTGCGGCACTCAACGGTGCGTGCATGCTTCATCTCAACGGCAGGCAAACGACCGCCGTATCCCTCGTGTACAGTAAGTACATCCCAGGACCATTCACTTTCGAATTGTGTTTGATGATGCATACCAGCCACGGCCTATGATCTCCTTCTTTTCGTGCTGTCGTTCATGGGCCTTTCGAGGCAAGGATACGGATGTCTTCTGAAGAAGCAATTGCAAAAACAAATCATTTTTTATTTTCTCGCGGTCTTGATAGCTTATGTCCCTCCAACGGTTAGTGGTCCTCGTTTACTTCCATCACTCCATATCCTTACTTTCCACATTGGTAGGCTTTTCTTCTGACTGGAAATTATCGTATGTCCTGCGTTGTTTACTTGGATAAGCTGTAACTAAATGCTTGAAACTTAGCTCCGATGTTTGTATTTTGCAATTGTGGTAAGTTTATGGTTTGTGATAGTAATGGTCAGCTGATAGTATGTATGCGTCTAATAGCCATGACTGCAAGGTACTCCTCCCCGCTAGCATCTTGCTCGTCCGACATAGACTCACTGAATATTTTTTAGTACGATCGTTGCATCTAGAGCAGTGCGATCGCTGCTTTCTCTTGATGCCACCACCAGTCAAAGGTATGTCGAAATAACCATCCCGTTTGCATTCTTGCTCATGCCATTTGAAAACAGTAGCTTAAAATCGGAGAATGTAGCTCTCACCACCCACATTTTTGTCCAGTCTGTGACGAGGATGTATGACGCAGAGGAGCTCAGATTACCCCGACTCGGCCATTTCGATGAGGCAGTGTCGAGCTATTAAACAGGTGGCCTGACGTTTACAGCAGGTGACCTTGCTAGCCCATAGTCAATCAAAAGGCTCGGAAGGCTTCTGCGTAAATCGGAAATTACTAAATCTCAGGCCACAACTTAGATTTCTCGCTTTATACTAGAACTCATTCTGACATGCAACAAGAAGTTGGAATACGCTGAAGTTTGCAAAGATTTCCCCTATCTCAAATGTATAGATATCTTGACGTACAGGCTGATTGTTTACTCTGTATCCTTGGTCTTCTATCGCCATAGTGGAATAGGTAGACGAATTATCCCGAGGATCAACTTGGCAGTTAGACATTGCAAACAAGAAAATAACAGGAAAGACATACGTGGTCATCACAGTCACGGAATTGTTCCTCCGTGAGCAATCGCCCGTCAATAATATGGCCCATGTGGGTGGGTGTAAAGCCCATGCCTTTCCTGCGAAAGCCCAACAATTTTGTCACCGAGGCGAGCGGCGTCTTTTGAAACGCATAGACACTCCGCAACCGTTCTGGCCTCTTGTTCGGCGCAATGAATCCGTCCCATCCAACTTCGATGTCCTTTTCGGATTTTAAATCCTCGGCGTACACGCAGAGGAAACGACACAAGCGGATGTACGTTTCGTAATCCTTCAAATAGAGTTGCCCCGCGAACACGTTCAGCTTGTCCATTAGGGCCGAAGAGGGTGTCCACCCTATGGGTACCGCCGGAATGTTGTAAAATGTAAGGTCATCGCACGGCTTCATCGACTTGGTAGTGCATGGCGTGTAGAGATGAAGATGAACCTTGTCGCTCGACTTGATATGCGGCATCAACTTGTTGACTTCGTATGGACTCAAAACAACAAGTGCATCCCTGTGTGCCCTCATTCCGGAAACGAGCCAGTGGACAGGACGCAAGTATTCATCCATCCTTTCCGCTGAGATGACGGTTCTGTAAAAGTCCGTTGTTACCAGAACACATCGGCCCCAAATGTGCGCCTCATTTGATGCCGCAGACGTAGTATCCAGTGCCTCGAAAGCCGGCCGAAAGGATTGACTCTTCGTCGGTACAATCCCCGTCTTTATGAATTGGATGATGTCTTGCTGGATGTGGTGTCTTGCTGGCAGTAACCTCGGAGGACGTTCGACCTGTCGTTCTCGTTCGGCTTCGTGGATGATCTCTCGTTCCTGTTCTTCGTCCATGCTGACATCGCGAAGCGATAAAACCCCTAGCTCCACGCAGCGCTGCCGAACTTCAGGACACGCCGACAACTCCAGGTTCGAATGGCTAATGTGCGGTCCATATAGGTCTTCTAGTTTCTTCGCTTCCGGCCGAAGCCAGTTATCCGACAACTTCCCCGAGGTCAGCCGGTCTTCACAGAATTCATTCCAAACAGCATATCGGGCTGCGTGGTCCATCCCCTGTTGCGCCCAATGTGGAGCTCGCCGTTGAATGTCATCGCATGTCTCGCGTATCGTCCAGTGAAGAATATCCATTGTGTCAATGACTTCGCGAAAACCTTTTCCGGAAAGGGAACGGATACGCCGGTCTATTTCGAGAGGTGCGAAAAACATGATGGAATGACCATGGCCAAGCTTCCGCATCCGCATACAGCCTATGTGCCACAAACAGTCAGGGTCTATCGCATGATGAGTTTGTACAACGCTTACCTTGAGCCAAACGATCTTTCGTGACTTTGGGCCCCAATGTGACCGCAGCACGGAATCCGCTGGGAAACTTGATGTCGGTGCCACGGGTATGAGCATCATCGAGGTAGACAACACATTGGTCCAGTCGTTGCGCAAAAGGTGAGGATAAAAGAAGCTGAATATTTCCGTCTCGGGTGCGCACTGTCAGCTCGTCATCGTCATTGAAGTAGATGGCGGCGGAAGCCTCCGAATCAACGTCTAGCCATGCTTTGGCCAGTTCACAGTTCTGGAGATCGAGCATTTGAGCACCGACATCCAATAGAACGCGGATTTGCGGGTCCTGGGAAACTAGAATCTCGAGGAATTCGCGAGTCCCCCGTCGCTCGCCATCATCATTGGTCATGCACATGTAGTGGTTATTCTCCGGCTGTAGAAGATACGACATGACCTTTGCATTTGTCCCTCGCTGGTGATCAGGATCTCGTTGAGTGATATGCAACGGCAACAAATATTGGCCATCGTTTGTCCCCGAGAATCCTAGAACACAGCCAATGGTTTGAGTAAAAGAGTTGGTACACACTCCCGAGCCCTTACCAGTCACTAGACGTTCCTTTCTCTCCGCTAAATCCCAGCCCGAACATGAAAGTTTTGACGGGAACTCCTTCGCTTCTTTCGGGAACACGACATTTGACAGATAGAAGTCGATTACGGCCCGATTCTTAGAGAAAAGAGGATATAGCTGATTCTTCCATTGCTCCAATGACTTGATGTTTATGCCACTCAACGTTTGCAAAGTCTTCGGCACGACGGGGATGTCTTGAACCCAGAGTTCGTAATCCAACGACGGGTCATCCTGTTTAAACAAAATTTCGAACGACAGTCTCAGTTGTTCTTGGGTAAGACCGCCATAGTAGTACGAGAGACACGTGAGGATGATGGCAATGTCTGGGTGTCCAAACTCAGCTCTTTGTGCTGGGACATCTTTTGCTCGGTACGGGACTGCAAGCATCGTCCGGTTTGGCGCAAGACCATAGTCTACCCGCCATCGTCGTTCTCTCAGAGCAAACAAAAGGATGCCGCAGGCGAGGAGACCACGCAGGTGCAAAAGACCGCCCCATAGAGAAGAATCTTGAGAGTAATCCTTGACCAACTGGACCAATTCAGGCCGAACATTCTCATGAAGTAGGAAAGTCTGAATGGCGTCCTTGATACCCGAGCGGAGTTGTCCGAAATTGAACTTCGGGATTTGAAGAAGACCATTCATGACGTCGTGCACAATCCATTCGATTAGCGTTCTGCCTGCGTCTGCGTGCAGGATACGAAGATGGGGAAACGATCCACCGGCGAACCCAGGCTCATAATCAACATCTCGTGGGAAATGTTCTTTGAGGGAAGATGCATGCTTGCCCGCGAGTCTGAGCACTTGTTCAGCAGTGGTCCAGCGTTCAGGGAAGCCCTCCATGTGTTGCTGAGTACCAATGGTGTAAACGAGCTGGTACCTAACATGAAGGATTTCATCACTCTCGTCTAGGATATCCCGTGAACGGGAGCGAAGCCACTTCTGGAGTTCCAATAGCTGCTGTGGCAATTGAACCGAACTTGAAGTGCGGTCTAAATTGGGCAGCTGCTGCTCTACGCTCAACAGCCTGAGCGACAGAACATGCTCTGGCTGGACGATCAGCACTCCGCCTCCTTCCATGCATTCTTCCATGAGATGACGGAGCGCATCGATTTTGGTCTGACAGAGCTTGATGGAGCGAGTGAAAGGGAGGTAGTATAGTCTCCTATTAGCAAGTCCACCGAGACGATCGGAGAGAATATTGAACATTTGTATAGTCAACGCTTTTGGGACGATGACGCGAACGAGTTGCTCGCCATTGGCGAGGCTGGCGACAACAATGGGGACAATTACCGACGACTTTCCCTCGCCCATATTGAGTTGCATTGCCGTGTTTTCTCCAGAACAAGGAGAAATCATTTCGTTGGCGACCGTAGCTTGAACTGGACGAACGAGAAAATCGCTCTGCAACTAGTACGTAGAATTTAAGATATGGCGGCGTCAATATTAATGATACACGCGTCGAGGAAATGGCGGCATACCTGGATTAGCAACCAATCAGGATGTGCTTCAGCTTCCCAGCCATCGCAGCCCTCGTTCTGCAGTTCCCTCTGAACCTCTTCCGAGTTCTGCAGGCCTTTGGAGTATAGAAGAAGTAACCGTCGTGCCCGCTGCAACGCGAGAGCAACCAAAGCCAAAGTGATGAGACATTTCTTCCAAGCATCAGATAAGACGATTGGTGAGTTGAACGCAAGCAATTGAAATAATGTGTACGAAGTGATGCGTGGCCACTGACCCGACTGCACAAGAGCTTTCTCAGACGAACTTCCCGGATCCAAGCGACTCCAAAGACGACGGAGAGCTTCACGGTATCCGTGTCTACATTGAGTATAGTATGCTTGAATTTCCTCGAAAGTGGGTGGATGTATTTTCTTGTGAGTAGGGCGACTTGATTCACTACCAAGACATTCTGCACTGCTTCGGAGAGCCGAAACGTAACGGCGCTGGAATGAATTGTGCTCTTCGTTTTGATCAGCTATAGCGATTAGTTGGTCCAACGAGGCAGAATTAGGGGATAACGCGGTCCCAGCATCCATAATGCGTCGAGGCAGCTTTTTATGGGTTTGTAATACTGGCGCGGCCCGCCTAGCAAACAGTTGATCCACTGTAAGCGACCAGGAGATGTTGGAGGGAGCTTTTCGCTGCGGATGGAATGAATACTGATCTTTGGAGCCTGGAATAGTCCGAAGTTGCATGTTCCTCAATATGCATTGAACGCGGGTGAGGTGTTCCTTGAGCTTCAAGTTATGATAACGGCTGGAGAAGTGGACCTCTGCACAGGACTTGAACCCTGCTGTATCATACAAGGCTGGACTTAGATAGCCCCGTGGAAGACTCGGAGTCTCGCATGGCCAAGCTTCCAATAACTTGTCTGCTATCTTGTTCGCGTCCGAGTCGACTCTGCTAGTGAACATTTCGCGTCGGCGTCGTATCAATTCTTGAGAAGTTTCGTGGATCCATGCACGTTCTGAGTTTTCAGGACTTTGTTCGAATGAGCATGCGCAGTCCGAGACGTAGCCGCGTAGGGTGCGTGAAGACGGATAATATCCATCAGAGACAGTATAAGTATCATACGGCGGAGGGTCCTCAAGACGAAACTGAGGGTGTAACGCAAAGGCCACGAAGATTGGAACCAAGTCGCTGAAGTCTGACTTAGCATATGCCATCGCGGACATCGAGAAAAGTAACTGAGTCCATTTTTCATCACCACTGTTCCGCAATAGGTTGTACGCCTTGAGCCATATCCGTGGAAGGTCGGGTTTCAACCAAGATTTGTCGTAGTGGAGAGACAATGCAGTGTTTCCCAAAACAGTTGAGCCGTGCCATGAGTCCACCATGTTAAATACATCCTTCGTGATTCTTGCAGCAATACTCCTGTGGTAGACCATAGCTGCCGCAGTATAAGCGCGATGTTCGTCGGAACTGCTGACTAGATCTCTGGCTCTGTAAATGACATCGACATCTGCCTCGGTGGCCTTCCCAGGCGTCCATGATTCTGACGGGAAAAGATATGTGGTTCGTCGCGCGCTGCGTTCAAGTAGGTGATTCTCGCGCGAAGGAAACTCCCGGAATAAGTGGGTCAACTCGAGTTGGTTCTCGTAAAACAGTTGGACCTTTTCATAATGATCCTTGATCGCTTTTGAAACGATGTAGAGGTCGTGATGTTGAGAGTTTGCAGGAAGATCCTGCCAGCTAACCTGTTGCATGCATTTTAGATGAACGGGATACCAGGTACGAGAGGGACATATGGATGCTATCAAGCCAAGCAGTTCTGCGTCACGGAAACTGAACTTGATGATCGACCAGCAACCAGCCGAGCGGAGTAAAGACAAGGCTTCTTCTGTGCCCGACCTGCCCGTTAGCGGATCAGAGCTAGGCCCGCTGGTGAGAGCATGCAGATAAGCGGAGTAGAGCCTGTTCGTCAGATCGACCGTTCCCACCAGGCATCCCAAGTCCGTGTTGACACTGTAGGTTTGGTATGTAACCCGCCCGAGTGCACGATGGTGGGTGTGGATTTGGACGCGGACGTGATCGCCGACCTTCCCGAAAGCAACCTTTCCGTCGGGGATGAGGACACGTCTGGGAATGAGTTCGGCTGCGTCGAGATCTCTTGTCTTCGGTCGAAGTACAAGTCGATTCACTAAACCGAATAGTGTCCCAATAGATTGATCCTCGTCGTACACCATGCCTGGCATGTCACGGGATTGAAGATCGCCATCGCCATCAATGTAGAACGATAGGTTGTAGCGGGGTAAAACAACAGAAAGTCGTAACGTCGAAGGCTGAGCTTGATCAATGGGGGCTATGCTGAGGATGAGGTTCGCTGGGACATCCAATGGGTTTAGAAGGGCTGATACCATGCCCCAAGACTGGCTTCTCATATCTATGAGGGTCTCGCAAGAGCCGTGACCTCGTTGCATGCGATATTGACCAGAGGTACAATATATAACCCAGTTATCCGGAGAAGTCTTCCAACGACTGTCAAAAGGGCGGATTTCCATAACCGATGCGCCGAGGTTCAGCCAATGAACATGATCTTCGATCAGTACTGCAGGTAAGTCGTCCTTAAGTCTTTCGTGTGGGATGAGCTCCCAGATTTCGGAAACATCGTCGACTTCTCGTTTGGCTCGTATAATGAGATTCCCATTTCTAAGAGCGAAATACACCTGATTTCGACCATGAAGTATATCACAGGTTATGCACAGAAAACCTCTCTCACCGTGTGATCTGAGATCTTGGCCCTTGTCGAATAATCCGTTCCTGGAATATCACTCGGTATGATGTCGAGCACTTGCTGCAAAAGCAATCAGCAACATGCAGGACGTTCGAATCCAGCGAAATAGATGACACACCTTACCAAACATTCGTTTATATATAGGGTTCTGCAAAATATCACTCGGTAATCTTCCCAGCTGTTTTCCGTCCACCAGAAAAGTCCCCTCGAGCACGTTGTAATCAATGGTTTGTGAGCACTCATTTTCTGTTTCAGCGGTCGTGCACGAGAACCAACGTGAATTTGGATCTTTTAGCGTCGTCCACTTTGAACCTGGTCTGTAGGAAGGCCAAAGGTGGCCAATTGCGCAATCAAGTCCTTCATCATGGGGATCAGCATCCATGATGTCACGCAATCTTTTCTCGAGAGACATAGAAATACGGCGGTCCCTAGCAAGAAGCAGCCGGGTGTGGGCGGAAAGGGCGGAAAAATCGCTAGGGGTATGGTCGTGGATGACCACGGCAGAGAAAACGAAAATATAAACATCTTCTGCTGAATAAAAGAGAGCTTCAATCATGGAAGGGTCCACATCGAACGTGCCTCGACAAATGGCAGCAGCGCTCCGCAAAAATTCCCTAGATTCTTCATCTTCGGATAACTTTGTGAGCTTTTCAGACAACTCCTTTACCCAAGAAAACACCTTTTCACGAATGTTACGAAGAAGTTTGGTTGCACGAAGGGAGACATCTGGGCCAGGGTCTGACGCAAGAAGGCGACGGAGCAAAAAGGAAATGGTGTCCATCGTCACCACCTCAAGCCAGTTGGACTCAACGTCTCGAAGAAGGGTCGCGATCTCCGCTAAGAGAGCATGGCAAAAGTCGGGCTGTTGGAGTTCTTGATGCCACTCCAGTTCTGTATTCAAAAGCGGTCCGACCTGAGAGACAGCCTGAGCTAGTAAAACATGCACTTCTGGACGACGGAAGCTCAGTGACCGAGCTCGAACTTCCCGCAAAATGTTGAGCCATTGAAGCGATTCGCCACTACGGAGGTGTCCAAAGGCGATGTATTCATGTGGAGACATATCCATGTGGCAATCCTCTTGGTTTGCCATAACCTCATTCGACGAATGGGTTGTGGCATCAACATATTTCTGTAAATTCTTGTACGGTCCTCCTGGAAGCGTGTACGTGCAGTACTCATGTATATTGATCTTGCTTAGCACCTGTGTGACTGGAATATGAGAATTGCTATCGTAGCCATAGAATTTCAACCCGTTTTTGAGACAGACGTCAGCCTCAGTAGTGGGTATGGATTTTGTCTTGTAGTGGGTTACAATGAATGGTTTCACATCTGAAGCCAGAGTAATCCGAGATCTCGAATGCTCAACCAGATAGCCCCTGAGCGCGGTATACTCGCTGAGCAATATGTAGGGATCTGTGTGATTTGCGTGCCTAACAGATGGGGAACACACGTCGACAAGAAGATGAAATGTAGCTGAACGCCACATGTTGAACGATACCGGACAATTCAATTCAAACACGACAGCCTCAGCCCATAATCGCTCAGTTGGCAGTGGCCACTCGTGAATGGTTATCTTCATCTTCTGACATTGTCCTTCAAGGGAGCATTTGTGGCAGCAGTGGGAGTGACGTTCGTTTCCGTAGCGGTTCGTATAATATTCGTGTTCAGCTTTATTGGCTTGTCTCTGGAGTTTAGCATATTCCACGTTCATTCTGTCGAGCTCGCGGACTTTAACGCGGACTTCACGTTCCGCATCATTCTCGATTCGATCCTTGAGGCACTGGAGACGAGAAGAACCCCTATAGAAACGAACCGAAAAGTTGTTTTTGTCGATCGCTGAAGAAAATATGGATCCTAGGCGACATTGGCTGTGGCGGCGAGAAAGGTACTGGTGTGCTAAATGAAGACGACCAAGGTGTGTGGACTTTGAGAGCAACAGGTGCTGGAGGATAGTCGTCGGCACTTCGGGAGAATACTCGGCGAGCATGGGAATTGCCTTGATGGCTATCTTGTCGAGTGCGATCCAGAGTTCGATCATAGTCAACAGCATAATCGACAGCAGCTCGGGATTACTCTTGTATTCTTCCAGCGCTCTCGAAGAGTAGTTGCTTGCTAAGAGCTCCAGTTGCTTGCAGGCTTGATCATGGTCGACGTCTTGTTCGACCCAGTCATCAATACCCTCCTCAACAGCTCGTTCAAGATCATAGAGCGCGACATGAGGATCAGCACTAAACGCCATCGTAAAGAAGGCCCCATTGGAGGACAGAAAGTCGTCCAGCTGAGTGCCGCGTGGGTGATGTTTGGGAGTAAAGCCAGCGCCGATAGTCTTGATGCTACGATTCGCGAGAACATTGCGAATATAGTCTCCGCTATTAAGAAGCGACAAATGGGTATCCTCGGCGAGATTGAGCTGAGCCGGGATCCATTTGGGCGACACCCGCTGAGCTGCCTGTACCTTTTCCCACCTTTCCTCGAGCTTTGACCGCAGTGAACTGCAGGCATTTAATGCGACTTCGGAGAGCCACTCTGGTGCAGAAGACCCAAGTTTCCTCAAGCGCCGGCTGATTTTCGCCGCCATGAATTGGAGTAGATCATTCGAGAGACCCCCAGAGACCCCTTCCCTCGCAATGCAGCACATGAAAAATAGCATGAATGTCTTGTAGGTACCGGATCCGAGCGTCGACTGGTGCAAGGACGTCTGGAGAACAACTCTAATAACCAACCAGAGCGAAGAGCGCCGCCACGGCAATTCTGAGTTATTCCACGTTACATCATCTCCCACCCGTTTGCTGATGCGGACAATATCGGCAGGGTGGCCTACAGCCCTCAGAATATCCGTGAGCAATTCGGTAATATAGCGGGGGTGAGTGGTGTCTCGGGTCTCGTGGACGGTGGACTGAGCCTTGCGAGTAGTTGGGGCCGCATCAAGAACATCATTGTTCATGTGATCGAGGAAATTGACGAGCTGGGAACGAAAGGTTTTGTCGTCGAACAAGTCATTGGGAACTTCGACGGCTGGTCCGGGGTACGAGCAAATGAGTTTCCCTTTGGCGCTCATCACGTCCTGAGCCTTCGGAGAAACCTCAAACGACTCGAATACGGTAGTATCCATCCGTTTTCTGACGACCACAGCAGCATTCTGTGCTCGAATAAAAAACGCAAGGATATCTAACAAACACGGTGAGTCTCAATCCTACGCCAGAAGCCTGAAAGCTTGCTTACCTCCAGCATTCATGCGTTCGAGCTGGGATGAAGCCCGAGAGCTATCCAGGCTTTTAAGCCGGACTATGTCACATAATTTTTCCAGCATCTGTAAAATACGGCGCCACTCGGGCAGATGAGCCCGGTCGATATGAGTGTGGTAGAGATTAGCCGCAGAAGTAACCGTCTTGGCTAGAGCTTGATCGTTATCGATGGTGTGGTCATCTCCACCCGGAAGCTGGATGGGACAAAACACATGGGTGATGATATAGTTCAGCGATTCGTTTGAATAGAGGATGGAGTGAAGCATATTCGTGAGTGGGGGAAAATGAGAATTCGGCTTTGGGGAAGATATAAATAAGACACAAGTGCCCGTAGGCTTCGTTCTTGTATTCACTGGTTTGTGGCGCGGACATTTTCGTAAACTTGAAGAATGCTGTAGATAAGGATCCGGCGACGCATAAAGAAAACAACATGAGTGGCGATGTAACCGTGAAACGATTCAAATCGGGAGGAGAATCAGAGCGAGAATTATCAGTATTGCGCCGGCCCTTGTGATACGTGTTCGTGCCATGTATATTGTACAATGTCGGAACGACTCGGTGTCACGATCTTGGCTGTGTCTCCGGTCCTACTTTCGTACTAAGTCACGGTATTGATAGCCTAGAATCATTCAAACAGCATTGGATACGCACACTCACGCTCTTAAGTCCTGTGCAGTTACGCCACTGTATCCCCACTCTAACGAGGATTCCCGCGGTCCGCGGTACAGGAACCAGAATTACTGTATGTGGCAGAGTCAAAGAACCAGAACAATTCGGAAAACCTGGGCAGACAGTTAGCTTCGAATCTGAACGAACTCTACTGTGCAAACCTCCGCGCCTGTCTGACTCCCAGTTTGAATCACCAGAAAACATCAAGTCGCCACAGAGACACTCAGTCCGAAGCTCATCGATCGGTGACTGAATGAATCTCCTTCGGACGTAGAACGGGTGTAAAATCCCATTCAAATAGCACTTACGTCGGTTGTCCTGAACGAACTTGTCCCGAGAGGCCACGTGTTCCCCTCAAGTGAAATCCGCTGAGTCACAGCCTCGCGAGCAGCCTACTTAACTTCTGCGGCAGGCCCGGGGTGTGGTGGTTTATGATTGGGTTGTTCCGGTAGTAGCCCATTACCTAAGCCATTCCTCTTCTTCCGCAAGCTACCAACGCGTACGACGAAGACGTCCCCCACGAAACGAAGCGATACTACGACGCCGATCCAACCCAAAGTCTAAGCGATGTGAAGCAGAAACGACTCGCCGTGCGCAGCGCGCTGAACAAGTGTGTATGTGTGTGCTTTGGCAATTGCTTTTTCGCGTGTGTTGGCACCAGATACTGGCCGCGCACCAGTGATCATATATTCGTACTACTGCTTGGAGGCGATATCACAGGCGTGCTCAACGTCGCTCTGGACAGTCCACCCTACGGTCCGAATGTCGAAGAGGCCAAGGCAAGCCTGGTGGATCCAACTCGACAGACGAGTCCCCAACGTCCTTCGATCGATCTTGCACGACGAACAACACACGCTGATGAAGGATGCCTGGGTGGGGCGACGTCAGCGGAAGCGTGTTGCTAGGTTGGCATGGAAAGGTGGAGATCTTCTTCCATCTTGGTTCACTGTACTATCATCTGAATCCGATTTTGAATAGATGACAGAGATTGCAGGAACGGGGTGTATCGTTCGTGTCATGAACGATCGGAGGACCTTGTAATCTACTATTAACTCTGTGGTGGTACTAACGCCTTCAAGAGTGAGCGATCAGAATTTCATTCAGAAAAGACACGAAATACAATCAATCTAATCTATACTCTATCATCTTTACTTTGCGCCTCTGCAAGGCTCAATGCGATCGCAAGTTTCAAATCATCGTCCATATCCTCCTCCGCATCCGACTCTGTGGCTTGAGTCATACCTGCGTGCTTTACGATATCTGCAGACAAGAGCGACATGTCTGAGGAGTGTAATCCAACGCGCGTGCGTGAAGCAAAATGAGAAAGGGGTTTTGGCAGCGGAGTTCTCCATGCCGAACTTGCAGGCGTCCCTCCCTTGGAACTCGACGTCGATGATGCGCTAGAACTGATGGCTAGAAAGTCGTCCAGAGAAGACGTCGATAGACCCCGCGTGGCCATGCGGCTCGGTTGCCCTGAGCCGATCGTTAGAGAACGGAGCGGACTGGCACTCGTGCCGGCTTCCATTGGCTCAGGCACGAATGGTGACACCACCTGCACTTTCTCGTTCGAAATAGGCGGTGGGACACGCGGGTATTGGCGTCCACTTGAATACTGACTGGGGGGCGAGTGGCCGGGCGACAACGGCGTTGATGGGGTAGACCCAGGCTGCGAGGAGGCAGGGGTACCAGGCACACCGTCGAAATCGCCCTCGACCGCCACTGTTCGCTGACGCGCTTCTTCCTCTTCGCGCGAAAGTATCAAAACATATTCAACGGCTTCCAACTCTGAGAGCCCAAGTGTATCCAGGGTCGACCTTTGCTCACGCTCGCGACCATAAATGCGCTTGGCATGGGCTCTCTCGTACTCGAGCTCCTCGCAAGACTCGGTGATATCCTTGCGCATTTCGTATCGTTCTACAACGTCAAGTCAGCAAACCAGAAAATGAACAACAAGGGAGACGTGCCTTGGCCCTTGGTTGCAATAGACAACTTGGTATTTGCATGTTTGTGCCTTTTGAGCTGATGCTCGCGACCGTTGGCCAGGCCAACCTTCCAAGTCAGTACACGATTCCCAACTACAATGACCACCAGCCCCTTGTCTATCATGATGCGACTGACAGCATCCCAATCGTGTCCCGGACGAGGGCGAGATGAAGGGCTAGTAAAGTAGCGCACTGGCTCCAAGGTGAGGGAATCCCAGATCACAGTGCTCCCGCGAGCAGAACCTGTAGCGAAGACAGTGGGGGTCCATGCAATTGCCATCACAGCCCCATCTGTATGCGCCTCAAATCTATGGACCGGGGCCACGGCAGATTGGAGAGGAACGTTGGTATCATAGATACTGATGAAACCAAGCAGATCGCCAACGATCACCATGTTATTGTCACCCGAGATGACAGGTTCCACTATGGAAACATTCCCAAAGGAATCATCGCCAAAGGGGGTGATTGCTATGTCATGAGATTGAAGATTGGCATGTACACGGTAGATCTGTGAGTGATTGGTATATTGAACAAAGAGTGAGACCGTCGAATTTCCAGTGGGATATAGCCACATTTTAATGATTTGCTGTTCTGGAAAAGGATTGTTTCCTTGAAGACCTGGCATGGGACATACGAGAGAAGAAATGCGGATCTGGCGATCTGAATGGACACGATGTTCATCAGTGTGTGTCACCGAGTCATGCAGGTCACAGAGAAGGATATCTCCGCTCTTCAGAGCGCCAGCAACAAAGCCTCCCTCAAGGCCCCCTGTGATATGAATGAATGGGTCCACGATGAGAGACCGCTGTTGCTTTTCAGAAGACCAGATGTGCTGGAGCGTCTTGGAGTCCCACAGCTTGATACGACCGTCGGCACCCGCCGAGAGAAAAGTGTTCGAAGCTTGGTCGGGGACGAGCTGCTGTACGGCACCTTCATGCTGTTGATCAAGGCCGCATCGAGTAAACTTGAAGGCCGCGCGAGACTCCATGACCCGATTCGCGACGGTGAGGGCAATCTCACCGCTGCGTTTCCCCCAAAACACGCGGGCAGTGCCGCCGTCAGAAATCATCGCGCAGGCAGAGACGTCGGGCGTAAATTCGACGTTGGGGTTCCCAATACGCATGCCTGTCCCGGAGGCGTCAATGTAACCCTTCATGACTTTCCCATTGAGCGGGATTGACCGTGCGACGGTGCCGTACTGAATCGAGCACGTCAAGAGGCCGTGCTCTGACATGAGATGCACCCCATCAATCGACGAGACCTGGGGCGTGTGGGTAACGGTCGGATTGCGGGAGCGCTCCCAGCGGCTGCAGGCGAGTCAGTCATAGCTGAGGGGGTCAAGACGAGAAGGACAGACCTCTTGACCGTGCAACGGAGTATGAACTCCTTGCGCCAGGTGTACTCCGTGCGCTTCAGAAGCAAGATGTGCTGGTGTTGTAGTTCATGCTCGGGGCCAATGCCGAGGAATTGGGCTAGAAAGGCGCGCAGCCATGTGTTGTCGTCGTCTACATGTTCGCAGAGACGGCGACAGGTGCGGGCGAGGGCAAAAAGAGCAGTCGGGGAGAGATAGCAGGTGATGTGGGTGAGAGATTCGTGCGGGAGACTGAGCAAGAGTGACGAGGATCCATGTTGACGATGGCTGAGAGAGCTACTTCGGAGAGAGTATTTGTGTGGACGAACGAAGACTTTTCTGCCGGAACTTTCAATGGGTCGCGTTGGCATAAAATAGCAGGAAAAAAATTCCGCAAGTCCAGGTGTCGATCGCAGACAATCGAGCGGTGGTGGAAAAGCAAAAGACAAGAACACCGCCCATTACGTCATCCGTTCTTCTACGAAAAACATTAGAGGTCCTGCCAGGACTCGAACCTGGGTCTTGGGAAGATGAAATCAGAATCCCAAGTGATAACCGCTACACTACAGGACCAATGGCATCATCTGGTTCGCATTACTGATGATTCAATTTCTTACACTCGAATCGAATTGGTCCGGGCGTGGCAGACCCAGAACTGGCGCACCGTTAGGTATAGCATATAGCCTACGCCACGATCGACTCGGAGGACCGGAGTACCGCCAACTTGATATTCAAAGGCCGGATAAATGTCGACCGCAGAGGAAGGACGACTCGGGTACGGTGTTGTCAGATTATCAGTCGGCGACACGTTGGTGTGAGTGGAGGATCCATCTGTGAGTACACCCGTCGGTTTGACCCTCATAAATCTGTTTGGATTCAAAGGGTAATTTAGCAAAACTTGACGAGTCAAAGGCTAGAGCTTTGTATGAAGCTGTCCCTCGCCTTAAGAAAGGCGGGCGTCTGTAGCAGCTATACCTGTGCCAGGATCACTTCCATCAAGTCAAATAAGCTCAGAAGGTACTTTTCATCTTCAAAGAAGTACGTGGACATGCGAGTTCCTCAGTCACCGTGGACGCTACGTTCAAATGCAGACTAACGAGGAGTGGCGTGCCAAGCGGCGGATTGTTCTCGCGGCCTGAAGCGACTACGAGGCCGGGTCGTCTTAGTTTGACGCCTCGTGTATGTGAGCCAACGGCGTTCTGGCAGTTCGTGGGACTCTCCTCGCCGCCACCCCGTTTCCATTTCTCCCACCTACACGGATCACTTCGCCGAGTCATGGTAGCAACCCGTCGGAGATCACTGCCTCGTCAAACCCCAATGTGTTCACTTGATCTGACAAGAACTCATCCCATTCTTGTGTTCACCAGCTTTAAAGAGGTTCATCTTGACGAGTATCCTTGGATTCGTGCAATTTGGTTCCTTCTGGTGACTGGCCTGCTGTTTACAGATTACCTCTGTAAGATGTTCGCCATAGGTAGTGTCTCCGTTCACACCCGGTAGATTCGTATCTGAACAGGGTCGTCGGGATGATTCGTATCCATATTTGCCCATTCGTATTACACGTTGGCGTCTAAATGTCAAATCCGAGGACCGCGAATGCTGTTCTATCGACACGATCCACTTTAAGCGAGCCTCTAGTAGCATTTCTCCACCGGTTCGTTTTCCGTTATCATTTTTTCCATTGCACCCAAACTTCTTTGGTTTGACAGGCTTATTGCTCAGGCTCTCATTGGCTGCCAGAGTTGCCGACATTATTTATACTACTTCACTGTCCTCGCCGCGGATCAAAGTGAAAACTCGAGCACTCACTCGGTCGACAAGTCTAATCGTCTACTCGCTCAACATATCTTACAGCGTACTGAAGGCTACATGATCTTTATTCCTCTGCAGGTGTACTATGTGCTCCGAGGCCAAAAAACCGCGGAGTGTGCTCAGCACTCGACTCGACCCGATCCGTGAACTTTTCTTTGTTCAGAGATCTGGTCCCATCGATCCTGGGTTCTTTGTAACATCAAGACATGATGTCCGGCAAGCCGCGCATACACCTTACCATGCTCTCTTCGATCGGAAAACCTCGTTCGGCCCGATATTGCTTCTGGTGCATTTAAGAAGACATAAAGGGGGCCCTGTCTATGCCGTCCAGCCACTGATGGCCCCTCAAACTCTTCCCTGGTTCGCTCTTCTTTACATGTTCTGGTTTGGCGGCGAAGCTCAGGTTGCATCACTTGCAACTGATGGTCTCACTGGCCAAAACGTTTTCGTCAATCTTTCAGTTGCCAACCGTTGTATTGCTCCAGATGGATATCCGAGAGTGTAAGTTTGGTTTATCCGTGGACTCAATAGTATGCTGACAACTCGTTAGTGCGGTCCTTGCCGGGAAGCAGGGAGAGGAACCTACCCTCCCAGGACCTGTCATCTCCGGAAACAAGGTCAGCTTCTCCTTCTACACCGCTCGGTCATGACATACTTGGTGCAAAGGGTGATAGATTCTTGATTAACGTAACAAACGATCTAACGGATACGAGCATGTTCACTGGAACGACAATTGTTGGTGTCTCCGCTTTGGTTTATCCGTCTCATACTCACCTCATATATCGATAGCATTGGCACGGTATCTTCCAGAATCATTCCAACCAAATGGATGGATCAGCATACGTGACTCAGTGTCCCATCTCCCCGAAAGGCTCATTTCTGTATAATTTCACTGGGAATAACCAAGTTGGCACGTTCTGGTATCACTCCCATTATGCAGTGCAATATTGCGACGGGCTCCATGGTCCTCTCATAATACGCGACCCTGAAGATCCCTACAATGGCATGTACGACTTTGATGACGGTTCGTGTTTGTTTTTGGCAATTCTGTCCAACTTCATGGTAACATCATGCGCAACAGACTCTACGATCATAACCTTGATGGACTGGTAAGCGCTCGCGTGTAAAGCTGATGCTTATATTCATTCCTTGTCGCAAGGTATCATTATCCTTCAGTTGAAACCCCGCGACAAGTTTGGCCTGATTCAGTTCTCATAAACGGGACTGGATGTTATAATGGCCTAGAATGTCCACCACCAGCCACTTACATGGTTGAAGCTGGTAAACGTTACCGCTATCGCCTTTTGAACATGGCATGCAAAGGGTTTTACAACTTCACCATCGATGGTCACACGATGACAGTCATAGAGGTCGACGGGGATTACGTCGAGCCTTATACCGTTGACTCCATCCAAATCTACGCTGCACAACGTTACTCGTTCATCCTCAATGCTAACCAACAAATCGATAACTATTGGGTTCGCGCAATCCCAGACCCTTCAACGCCCGTCAACGCGAGTACTTCCGCTATACTGAGGTACATCAACGCGCCGAACGTGGACCCTCAGACCACCAACATAACAAACAATTACCTGAATGAGACACTTCTGCGCTCGCTATCGGAACCTTCGGCTCGCCTTCTTGCACCGGAACCGGATGTCAAGATCAATTTGACGTTGTCTAAGGACGAGGCGACCTATAATTTCCAACTCAACGGCATGCAATACACTTCTCCTAGCGTCCCCGTTCTGTTACAGATCATGAGCGGAGCCCTGCCGGGGAATATTGATCCTAGTGGATCTATTTATATGCTCCCCAGGGACAAGGTGGTCGAGATTACTTTTCACGTCGATGCTACCGGAGGTCGTCCTGTAAGTATATCGAACCTAGCCCCAGGTCCTGTCATTAATTTTTTTTTTTTCCGAATGTAGCACCCTTTTCACCTACACGGAGTAAGTGTATCTATTCACGGTGATATCCAACCTTGTCTGAAGCATGCAACAGCACCAGTTCGCGGTCATCAAGAGCGCTGACAGCGAGTTCCCAAATTATGACAGGCCTGTCCTAAGAGACACCGTCAGCACCGGTGCAAGCGACAGCGCAGACAACGTGACAATTAGGTTCATCACCGATAATCCCGGGCCGTGGATTCTTCATTGGTGAGCAAAACGCGTTCTTACTGCGGACTGTGGAGCGGCCGGTAACACGTTGTTTCCAGCCACATTGAATGGCACCTCTACACGTGAGTCATCCTCGTGGGCCAGGGGAAATGGTGCCTTGCTTACGCATACTCACAGGGGAATGGCCATCGTCTTTGTTGAAGATTATGCCAGCATCTTTACCGACCAGCCTCTAAGTAGTGGGTTCCATTCTTGGTTTCAGCATACTACAGCGGTTCTGACATACATATGTAGATGCCACGCGGAGCCTCTGCCCGTACGATAACCCGACCGAAACATGGAGCTTGCCCCCTCCTATGGAAACGGCTGGGCCGTATATCCCTACCACGACCTCGACTTGCACTCCTACTCCATTTAGAAAGAGGGGCGCTCCAGCCCTACCCCCGGACGTTCGCATTACCTAGACTTCCTTCCTTTCTTATGTATGTTTGACGATCGTATGTCCGTACCCACTCGTTTAAGTAGTGGGCTGGTGACGTTTTTCTTCTTTCTTTCTTCTTACTTTCCATTTACGATTTCGTAGACGAGACACTCTATCCTGCAACTTTAGCTAGGGTAATGAAAAAACACGGTGCATGTTTGGACTTTCAAAGGATACCAACTTTAATTTGACTAGTAACAGTCAAATCTTGAGCGTAAAGCCAATGGAACAAGCCGGACGCATACTAGGTGCGCGGTAACCCTCCTGTGCCAGATGAATTGCTCACCTTCGGCACGTACCCCTAATATAATAGTACTACGGGGTCACTTGAGACACTCGCGTTCACTAACAAAATAATATTATCGTACGTTCATACTAATTTCGGTGTTTTATTGTGGGCAGTGGGCGGGAGGCACAAGGTTCTGCAAACTTGGTGAGTGCATACAACACGCCGACGCCCTAAAGCTGTTTATGAAACTTGCGACTACAACAGTCTCCTAGGGCCCTGCTCAATCAAACGTCCACCCATCGAGACGCACTTTTCTATAATGATTCTTTCGTCCACCACAATCGACTGCCAAAAAGATTGAATAACCCCGGGCCTTTATTTCCTGACTCTCATTGACGACCTTTGACACGGCGGGAGACAGGCAAGCCAATACTTGTGCCATCCACGACGTCGCAATCCGAAGCCGCATGTTGTCAGGCCCAAGAGTGGCCCCTGAGTTTCCGTGTTGTCCACACTTCTTCGGTCTTTTCTGAATCGGCTTTCATATTGAAACCCACCCGGGTCCTGAGCGGTATTTCAGTTTCACCATTCTGAGGTATGAAGTTACTGATCAAAGCTTCAGTGCAAAGAATGTAGTCGGACACTTACAGGACCTTCGTTTGGGGTGCTCTGCGCAAATCTTTGGGCCTGTCTTGATTCGGTTGCAACAAGGTATGATGGATGGGCCCTGTATCATCCCAAAGAGTCAGCGGCGGCAGACCACAGCTCTCAATGCGTACGGTGTCTGCTACGTCTCGACATCTGAGAGTCATCAATGCCTCATGACGATGCCCGAGATCTGGAGAAGGTTATTGGCACTATCCAGCTCTTGGTTGCATTTACATATCATACATTTCAAGTGACGCAAAAATGTCAATGAACGAATTTGAACTTGAAGGAATGACGGCAAATCTTCGCTATATCACAAGGCATAAGCACAGTGAATCCATGATACCTTCCAGCGTCCTGGATGGACCAGACCAAGTAAGGTCAGATAGTATCTGGGACTCATGGTCAGGTATATGACTTCCCTATCACGGTCCTGCCAGGTTCACAATGCTCCGCAGCTCCGCGCAGCTTCTCCACGATGGCCTCGAGTTATTCCGTCGTGTTTTCCGGAGCAAGACCTCGCGGACGACTTCCACCCTAGTTCCATGCCCTTTAAATATGGGGACCTTAAGACAAGGCTTTCTCTACGCATGGCTTTCTCGTCTCCCCGCTTTGTGTTTTGTGGCTGGAGGCCTCGTAACCATCCATCCATGCATCCATCGTCCCGCTGCAGTGGTACAGGTCGAGGCCGCATCATCATAACACAACTGGATTCGCCGTCAGCGGAAACATAGGTGACCGTTCCATAGACGTACGTCGACATGCCCCATTTACTCAGTTGAAAAACGTTTTAAGCGAGCCTTGCCACTGACGCCATTGAAACGGAGTGTGGGTCAGAGCGGTGTCTTTGCAGGGCTCACAGCTGTGTTGCTTGGGGTAGTTGACGTTGCCAATTCGGCGCTGCTCAGGCTACAACTTCAAACTATGCGCCCTATCTTCGCGCGCGGCGAATCCCCTCCCGATCTTGGGAACGCAAGCTGTACACATACTGATACGGACGAGAGCACAGTGCGAACGGATAAGCATATAGGATCAGAAGAGACCACTCAGCTTCAATTCTTCATTCATACGTTGGTCTACTAATGCATACCCATCGAAAATATCCAAACGAAGCATCTCTTCGATTCCGTCCTCGAACCAATGATAAGGAAGGGCGACCGCATCGATTTGAAAGAAGCGCAAGAGCTGTGTGATGGGTCCTAGCGGGCATTCGGTACACCTGATCCGGTGCGCCTTTTAAGGTTCGCCTGGTACTAGTGCCAGTGGAGGCTGACAAACATCATTGAAACGAATCCCGTCAACCAAATCAGCCGCACCCTCATTTCATCGAAATGAAGGGTGTGTCGCCCGGTGATGATCATTTCCCACTGTAGGCTGCGAAGAGTCGGCACACCGTACTGAATACGGCCTCCTGGGACACTCTCCAGTTTGTTGCTGGTTGAAACAGCCTGGTGGACGCGAAACCGCCGATGTGCCTCCGATCATCGAGCCCGTGCTTGAAGGCGCCGCCGCCGCAGAGTAGTGAACGTGTTGCCCTGGCTTTACTACATAGCAGCCACCGCCCAAATCCGGCAAGGATAGTGCACCCAGTCCGCATGTTATCCTCGCTATTCACATTCACGTCTTCCAAGTTCTAGAATGTGAATTCAAGACGAATTCCGGATCTATTTTGCATGTACGAGACCCCAGTCTTTAAACCCCCCTTTTGATACATTAATCTGCCACCTTCTGCCACCAAATTGTCTAAACAGTGACATGGTCGTTCGGAAACGAGTTTCTCTGTTGACATTCCTGCACCACTTATGCTTCATCGTTGTAGATAAGTGGAGCCATTTATTTCGGAACTTCGGGATTTCGCGAGGCTGGGTGCGTGTTTTTAGCGACTCAATACCTCTCCTCGACCCCCCCTCTGCTGCACGTGGAATTTTGGGCCCATCCCCCATGGCAATGCTAGTGTGTAAGCGATATAGATGATCCATTTCAGGTGTGGATCACGCAGGGTTTTCAGGGGTTCGGCGCCGTCTCAGCTCGTACAGTTACCCCGGAAGAAGTCCTCGAGCCGCAAGGTCGGCACGCGATTCTCTTAAAAAGCCCTCCCGCTTTTCAAGTCCATTCAACCGAAACCCGTTATTTTTTTTTTTTTGCTCCTACCATCCAAGCTACTTTGCCCATCATTCGCTTTCTCACAATGCTCGAGGCGTTCAAGATCAAGGAATTCGATCTCAACCCCGTCTTCGAATCATGGACTAAACCGCCCAT
>JBBPUL010000041.1:0-61273 GCA_038094675.1 Spongispora temasekensis
CTATATATGGTAATGCAACCGGTCGCCTCAAGGACCGGTTGCAACCGGTTGGCAACTGCAGTCTTTAATTTTTCAAAACAAGGCAACTTGCAACTGCAGTCCAGTTGCAATCAGTTGCGGTCCAGTCTTTTGAAAAGTTGCAACTGGACTTTAAAACACTACATATAAATAGGGTGTAGCAGTAGCATAAGCCATGTGTCTCCAGCTTGAGTCTACTCGAGATAGCAATCTATTACATCTTTGACCCTCTCACTCCCCTTGCTCTCCCTTTGAACCACTTGGCCTTGCAGCATCTTCGCTCAAGGATACTCCACCTTTGTCTTCAACATTGCTACATACTCACCTAGGCAGAGTAGTGACCAGTCTCTGTGCATTGTGCTTAGGACCTACACCCCTCATCCTCATCTTGTAGCTTTAGGTTGCACATTGAGTCTATGGCTGATGCCACCTGTGCCTGTCATAATAAAAGGCTCAAGCATTTTGGCCCCTCTGTCACCTCTGAAGCAGTGCCCCCACCCCCCCACTGCCTATCACAACCTCCTCTTCTTGGAGGTCTACTACAGTCGACTCCCTTATAACCCATACCCATCTGTTTGGGCCAAAAAGTATGGGTTACAAGAGAGTATGGGTTTTACAGGATGACGACCATTAGTGCCTGAAAACAACACATTTTACATATATCCAGTCTAGTAGGAATTAAGCTAATACTATCAACCTTCCTTGGAGTCCTTATGAGGGAAATAGCTAGTTATTTTGTGGTCATCCATGCTCTTCATTCCCAATGCACATGTTTCTCATCCAAATGCACCCAGCATTGTATCAATCTTCTGAGAAAACTTGGGACTGTCAATAATTGCCAGATATTGCTGCAACACGAAGGTCACCTGCAGCCAGCAGGGCATGCCTGTTTTTTACGACCATTTGATTCAGTCATCATAGTATTGGCATCTGACTCTGCCATGCCTAGTATCACATTGTAATAAACCTGGACCATACACTGGCATTACAAAAAAATATATGTTTGTGCTTTTTGGATGACATAGTGTGCACATCCCTACAACCAGCAAGATTTTGCAGCCTCTGAACCATGGATTTCTCTTGTGGATCCAGCTCTTCAACTGCCTTTTCATAATCCTCAGCCATATCCAACTTCTCAACCAGACAAATCTTGCCCACCAAATTTCCGGCACCATCAAGCCATTCCTTATTAGCCTGTGAGATTCATTGGTTGGCTTTTAATGTGGCTTCGAGTGTGGCCCATCACTGCCATGTCTGCTCCTGAAGCTTCTTTAGCCCTTTTCTGAGAATATCGGCAAGTTTCATTAGAAATAGGCTCCACGGACCACAGTTGGGTCTGAGATACCACATTGGGAACACTTTTATATTGATTATATAATTTATATTCCTAATATAGACATATACAACTGTAACATATGGGTTATCACACCTCAGACAGCCATGGGTTATGGGTTACAGGGTATGGGTACGAAATCTCTGCAAACCAATTTGGGAGATCCAAAAATGTATGGGTTAGAAGGGAGTATGGGTTATGTGGGGTATGGGTTACAAGGGAGTCAACTGTATGCCCCCTAGTCCCAGCTCTGGAACTACCATGCCCCCCTCACCACCCAGCCTCAACCCCACATCCCTGATGTCTTCTAAGCCCACCAAACTCCATCTTGCCTGACCCAAGGCCTTCTCAGGCAAACAACACAATGCCATGCCCTGGCTTCATTCAGTACAATGGTACCTCACCATGAACATCAATGTCTACTCCATAGATGAAAAGAAAATAGGCTTCGCCCTGTTGTTTATGAATGATAGAAGTGTCCTCACCTGGGCAGATACCTTCATGGAGGAAAGCATGTGAGGAACCAACATGACCCTAGGGTCCTGGAACGAGTTCATTAAGAAGTTCAAGGCTCACTTCGAGAGCTGTTATGATCGGCCCCTTTTTCTTTCCTTTTTTGCTTCTTTTGTCTTGTATTACTTAAACACGCACAGCCTCTTTCATTAGTCAGTGTTAACGGCTGTGCGTTTCCCTTATCTCTTATCTGTGACTCGTATGTTCCATGACATTCCATGTAGTTCTATCATGCACAGCTTTCTGACTCATTTCATGCTGCACATGACTCATTTCCCTTATCTCCAAGTTACTCCTTTTGGATTTCTCTCTTATCGAGCTGTAGCACTGCTTGGTCCATGCACAAGACTCTTACATATAAATAGGGCGTAGTACAAGCGGTGTAACCTTAGCTTGAGCCTACTCGAGATAGCAATCTATTGCATCTTTGACCCTCTCGCTCCCCTCTGCTCTCCCTCTGAACCACTTGGCCTTGCAGTGCCTTTGCTCGAGGATATTCTACCTTCATCTCCAACATCACTACATACTCGCCAAGGTAGAGTAGTGACCAGTCTCTGTGCATTGCGCTCAGGACCTATGCCCCTCATCTTTGCCTCGCAGCTTTAGGTTGCGCATCAAGTCTGCGGCTGACGCTACCCACACCAGTTGTAACAAGAGCCCCAACACCGCTGCCAATGCTTTAACCTGGTTAGCCACCAATTGCATCAATGAATGATGCAATGGAACCTTCCAACCGTCCCTCAGCCAATACATCTTGGAGTTCTGTAACCAGGTCAGCCTTGCAGGGCTCAACAAGGCAGCCACAATCTGCCACTACTTCTCCATGGATATTCCCCCCTTGCTCTCTAAAAAGGTATACCTCATGGACACCGTCCCCTCAACTATAGATGATTGAATCAAGAATGCCTCTCATCTCAATGACCAACACAAACATGCTAAGCTTGTTGCCCGCCAGCACAAGCATACCTCAACCACCACCTTCATTCTCCACCCCACACAGACTATTCATGACAGAGACCCCAATGCCATGGATGTGGATGCTGTCCACATCCCTAAACTCACCCTGGAAGAGCGCAAATGCTGCTTCAAACAAGGACTCTGCCTTCACTGTAGAAAATTGGGTCACTTCTCCAATAAGTGCCCCACCTTCAAAGACCTCCCCCCATGCTCCAAAGCTGACTAAAAGGTCACCAAGGCCGAAGAAGAGATCCCAGGTCTCATGAATGAGGATGATGATGATGAAATCCATGTCGAGGCCGTGGGGGTTAAGGATTTTTGAAAGGGAGGACTTCTTTGATGCAAGTACCTCCCCGACATTCTGTTTCTTGTGTGCCTATACTAGTATCCACATCCAATAGATCTATGCACATTCCCATTCAGCTCAAGGTACCTTCACACACGATGAAAGTCATTGACTCCCCTGCTCTTGTAGACTTAGGAGCAGAAATCTCATGCCTTGACTGGGCCTTCACCCAAAAACATTGACTCCCTCAAACCTGCCTTGATTAACCTATCCACGTATGCAACATAGATCAATTGACAAACTCTAATGGAGATATACTATTCTCCACTGAACTCTATGTCTCTGTTAGAGAAGGGGTTACCCAAAAGGTCCTCTTCTATCTCATAAACTGTGGCAAGGAAAATGTTAACCTTGGCCTCTCCTGGCTTCGCCTCGCTAATCCTACTATTGACTGGGAAAAGCAAATCATCTCCATCCCTAAGGTCTTAAATCAATCTGCAGACCTGTATCACACCTATGTCACTGATCAAAAGTGACACAATTCCCACTACCGCACCCCACCCCTCCAGAGTTTTTGGGAAACCTCGATTCAGTGTGTAAACACCACATCTGAGACACATCAACACCTGCACATGTACTTAGATATCAATCTGAGAAACAATGGCAATATCAGACCCTCAGCCATTACTTCATCAACTGCATCACCTGAGGAGGACCATATATCCTACCCTCTGCTACCATCACCTGCTATTCGAAAGCCACCAAACTGGCAGAAAAAGTGGGAACCCAGACCTGGAACATTACTCTGCCCCCGGAATACTCTAACTTTGTCAAAGTCTTCAAAGAGAAAGACTGTGAAACCCTTCCCCCATCCCAACCTTATGACCATGAAATCAACCTCAATGAGTCTTTTGTCCTGAAGATCGGGAAGATCTATCCCTTGTCCCCTGAAGAACAAAGGATGACAGAAGCCTTCCTAGATGAAAACCTCCACTCTGAGAAAATTCATCCCTCTAAGTTCCTGCAGACCTCCCCCTTCTTTTTCATTAAAAAGAAGGATGGCAAACTTTGTCCATGCCAAGACTACTGGTACTTGAATAAACATACTGTCTGAAATGCCTACCCCCTACCACTCATTTCCGATCTCATTGATAAGCTCAAAGGAGCCAAAGTCTTTACCAAGTTCAACGTCTGCTGGAGGTATAACAATGTATGCATCAAAGATGGCCATCAGTGGAAGGGAGCCTTTATCACCCACAAAGGTCTCTTCGAACCCATGATTATGTTCTTTGGCATGAACAACTCCCCCTCAACCTTCCAACATTTCATGAACAACTCTTTCTGAGATATGATCACTGAAGGGTGGCTCATTATCTACATGGATGACTTGCTCATCTTCTCCCCTGACAACAAATCCCACATCGAGTGCACCCACTGTGTCCTTCAATGCATGATGGAACTAGACCTTCACTTGCATCTTAGCAAATGCAAGTTCACCACACT
Organism: Spongispora temasekensis; assembly: GCA_038094675.1. Classification (NCBI taxonomy): domain Eukaryota; kingdom Fungi; phylum Basidiomycota; class Agaricomycetes; order Boletales; family Boletaceae; genus Spongispora; species Spongispora temasekensis. The sequence continues at coordinate 4,611 of JBBPUL010000041.1, forward strand.
AGAGGTATGTAGAATACCTCAGTATGATCATTAAGCCTGGCAAACTCACTATGAACCCCATCAAACTCGACGGTATCACCTCCTGGGACATGCACTCTTTCCTTGGATTTGCGAACTTCTACTAGCACTTTATTCCCTCGTACTCTGATGTTGCCTGCCCACTCATTGACCTCATGAAGAAAACCGCTGCATGGCTCTGGACACCCCAGTCTAAACCTCCTTCAATGAGCTTAAGAGGCTCTTCCTCTCGCATCCCATCCTCCGCCTTCCCGACCTGTCTTAATACTTCATAGTAGCTACTGATGCATCTCGTGATGCTACCGGAGCTATCCTTTTTCAAACAGATTCAAACAGAGATTGGCACCTCTGTTCTTATCTCTCTCAGTCGTTCTCACCAGCAGAATGAAACTACGATATTTTTGACTGAGAGCTCCTAGCTATCATCCGCACTCTCAAGTCTTGGTGCCACTACCTTCGTGGCTTTCAATTTCCAGTCCAGGTCTTCACTGACCACAAGAACCTGATGTACTTCCGCCAGCCACAGAACCTCAACCACCATCAGGTGCATTGGCTCCTCGATCTTGCAGATTTCAACCTTAAAATGATGCATGTTCCTGGCTCCCTGCTCTCTGGCCCTGACGCCCTCTCTCATCACCCTGATCACCTTTCCTCAGATTCAGATAACCAAGCCATCACCCTCCTCCCTAAGACACTCTTTATCTGAGTTGTCAATTCTGTCCTTGCTACTGCCATCCAGAAGAACTCAATGAACTCATCATCCACCTTTGCAGCAATCTTGAAGGACTTGTCACTGTCCCCAACCTCTGTACATGCCTCTCCAACTGGCAATTTCAAGACAACCTGCTCTACTACAAAGGCCATGTCTACATTCTAGAATCCACTCGCCTCGACATTATCCAATGCAAACACAATCACCCCACTGCTGGCCACCCTGGATATCTGAAAACCCACCAACTCGTTGCCCACAATTTCTGGTGGCCCAGCCTTGCTACTCAGGTCCACTGATATGCGCTATTTGCCAGCAAAATAAGGCAAATACCCACCCCACCAATCCCCCACTCTCCCCAATTAAATCCCTTGCCTCTCGCCCATTCCAGCAGATCTTTTGCGATCTCATTACCAACCTACCCTTGTCTAATAGATTTGACAGCCTGTTAGTCATGGTTAACCATGGGCTTACTAAGGGGGTAATTCTCTGCCCTACAAAGAAACATATCACTGCCAAGGGGGTGGCAACCCTCTTTTTTCACAAAGTATACTGTCACTCTATGACAAAATCATCTCCGACCAAGGCTCACAATTTGCATCAACTTTCACTCGTGAGCTTGGGAAGCTTCTGAAATATGATCTCTCCCTGTCCACTGCCTACCACCCCCAATCTGATGGAGAAACCAAATGCATAAACCAAGAAGTCAAAACATACCTCCGGATCTTCTGCGGCAATAACCCAACTGCATGGGCTGATCATATCACCCATGTGGAATTCGTGCACAACCACCGCCCCCACTCTATCACAGGGAAATCACTGTTTTACCTCATGTACAGCTTTGAACCTCATGCCCTCCCCACTGTCCTGGCAGAAACACTGCTCCCAGCCCTGGAAGAATGCCTCAAGGCCTTATCCACAGCCAGGGATGAGGCACTCACTGCCCATGAACTCACATGCCAGGTAATGGCATCTCAGATATGCCGCTCATTCACCCCTTTCATCAAGGGAGACAAGGTGTGGTTAGAGGCAAAGAACCTTAATCGCCGCATCACAAACCCCAAATTCACACCCAAAAGAGAAGGACCCTTCACTATCACAGATGTCCTATCCCCCTTAACCTTTAGACTCCAGCTTCTGATGATGTGGAAGATTCACTCCATGTTTCACACCTCCCTCTTATCACCCTATCACGAAAACAACATCCATGGCCCAAACTACCCAGCTCCACTCCTGGAGCTAATAGAAGGTGAAGAAGAATATGAAATTGAGAAGGTCCTACACCACAGAGGAACAACCCACTCCTGCATGTTCCTGATCCAATGAAAGGGATACACAGCTGAGGAGGACTCACAACTGCTACTGGGACTCATACTTTGTATGCCACCAACTTGGACACATCCATCTCCACTGCCTCCACTATGTATGCCCCTTCTGCCACTGTCACTCCTCTGGCCACACCCAGGCTGGATGCCCTTATTGCAACCATCACTCTCCACCTGGATCTTTCTCCTCTTCCACTTCCTCCCAAAGCTCTCACTACTCTTAGAAGTCCTTTCAACCCCACTTCTCCCAAGCTTTTACCCACTCTCAGCACTCTAAGTGCATGCTTCCAGTTTCTCCACCTTGGTCTCTACCCTCGGTAGTCTCTGAGGATGATTACCACTTTGACTCTGTCAGAGAAAGCAACATATGCAGGTCCCCAGTTGGATCTTGCAGAGGCTTGTAGAAGCCTTACTAGAATTCGACCCTACTAAGGGGGTAATGTTATGATTCACCCTCTCTTTTCCTCTGCTGCCTTTGTTTCTTGATACAGCCCTTCTATTAGTCAGTACTATGGCTGTGCATATGTATCTCTTATCTCTTATCTGTGACTTGAACATTCTACAAGGTTCTATATACTTCTATCACACACAGCTTCTCGACTTATTTCATGCTGTGTGTTACAATTGGTCTATGGCCTCTATTTCTTTTCTCTTGTCTTATGTAGCTGCAGAGCCTTCCATTGTGCCTCCAGATGTCTCACCAGCCATCCTTGCTGGTTTGCCCACTATACCCCACTAGTCATTCTACTAGCATACATATACCCATTTCTATTCCCCAAGATTTATAGTCTCTGGCACTGTATGTCACCTTTGCCCTTCTTTTAGACTCTCTCCTTTGGCACCATGTTCTCCCTGATTTCTTTTTGTTTCACTCTATTGCTTCCAACACCTTATGTTGCTTATCCTCATCTCAGGTATTTCACCTGAGCTTCTCTTCTACTGCTTCCGCAGTCCTTGTGCCACAGCACCTTCTCTTCTGACCTTCTCTGCTATGCATTCACTTCTTATTTCCAATCTGCAGTCTTCTTCTTACTCATTCATACTGTAGATTACTCATAGATGCTTACCTCTCTTTTCCTCTTATGTCTTCCTTTGTCTTTGAGGCTCTTCTTAGGCCTGGTCCATGCACGTCTTCCACATATATATAGAGAGGTGTAGCACAAGCCATGTAACTCCAGCTTGAGCCTACTCAAGATAGCAATCTATTGCATCTTTGACCCTCTCGCTCCCCCTAAGAACCTCTTGGCCTCATAGCATCTTTACTCGGAGATACTCTCTCTTCATCTTTGATGTCACTACATACTCACCTAGGGCAGAGTAGTGACCAGTTACCATGCATCACACTCTGAACCTATGCCCCTTGTCTCTGCCTCACAGCTTAAGGTTGCATATTGAGTCTATGGCTGATGCTATCCATGCCTGTCAAAACACTGTGTATGACACATTTCCCTTATCTCCATTTCAGTTTCCTCTCTTATTATGCTAGTGTACAGTGTGGTTCATGCACAGGACTTATATGTATAAATAGGGCATAGCATAGACCATGTATAGTATCCTTAGCTTGAGCCTACTCGGGATAGCAATCTATTGTGTCTTTGACCCTCTCACTCCAGCATCTTTGCTCGAGGATACTCTCTCTCTCCATCTTTGATGTTGCTACATACCTACATCAGGGAATTGAAGAGGAAAAGATAAACCTATATATTGCCTTATCTACTATAAAAATTCAATAAAATATATCATTATGATATACAGATTGCTCATGGTATATAATCCATGGAAGCATTGACAGCATAGTTCATCCATATCACTATGTTTGCTAAGATAATGTACATCTATAGGATAGGAGTAGACAATCAATATCTTTCTGGGTGAGTTTATGTTCATGGTCACATATATCATACTTGAATACCATGTCTGTCATTATTTGTCATTATAATTGATACTCCTAACTCTTAAAAAAAACTTTGTTATTATAAAACTCATCATGCCCAATCAGTATGTATAGAATACTGATTTGATTGATAGAGAAGCTACATATCTACCTAATACACTACCATTGTAAACTGTCATAGTCACCATGGCAATTACAACAAAGAAAAAAAAAAAAACACTTACATGTGATTTCACACTAGCATAAACTCACCTGAAAGCAAACTCTAGTAAAGACTAGAGTGACTCTTTCTCTGAGGATAGAACTCAGAGACAAGAGTGAAGAAAATTGAAAGGCAAGAAGGGCCATTATATATACTATGTACTATATACTTCTTATAATTTTTTCCCACATCTTCAGCTGCTGTGATATTATGCAATGATTATTGAAGATATATATGATAATGAAGATCAGAGTTAACACAGAATGAAAGATACAAATATCATAATAACATGTCTCTATAGAATATTATCCAATGAAGCACTTATGCTAGTGACATTAACAGTGATTACCATCTTAATGCCATAAGTATATTAAGATGATCTTTTACATATCATGTAGGTATTCAAATGATAGTTGATGTAATGTCAGGCAATGCATATAAACCATTATATTCTTATTAACATTATAATTGTATGTAGATAATGCTATAGATAAAATTATTTATTTGTAACTGACTGTTAACTACTTGATCATTTTCATCTGGAAATATCAGCTCTTTTCCAGTTTCCTGATGCTAGGCAGAGTATTAACTGGTTGCCTTGCATTGTGCTTGGAACCTTCACCTCTCATCTTCGTCTCACAGCTTTAGGTTGCACATCGAGTTGACAATTGATGCTACCTGCACCTGTTGTAACAGAGCTCATTCAGAAGGAGAGGTATGAACCATGGGACATTTTTCTATGCATGCATCTTTCAATATTATTTTCTTGACTCAGATATAAAATGCTTGAAGGATACAAAACTTACAAACTATTTCAAATACAACTAGTCTATAGTGAAGAGTATCACACTACTAGAGGTAGATACCAGATTTCTAATGCCATTTATCATCTATTTTCAAATCCCATACTCTGGCAAAACTCATATTCAAAGACATATTATATTCTGAGCAGTATGGGTTATGACAAAGTTGACTGTATATGTAATATACATGCTAGCACTGCAAAACAGAATATTTTGACATTGGCAAGATGCATGATGCAAGAACTATACAGTTAACTTTCTCTTAAGCAATAGGTGGTTAACTGATAAATCTCTATGAACCAATAGATTTCTGGATTTCCCAAGTTGGTTTGTGGGAGTTTGTGACAAAATTCTGATATCCAATAACTGATAGCCTTTGGTGGAAAAATCCAATAGATAATGGTCTAATTAGAAAGGTGTTTATTGTGTAATCACATTGCCACTCAAACTGCATTTGAAATTTCTGCTTTCCCACCACTAACACTCTCAAGGAAGGTCTGCATCTGCTGCTCTTGATGTGGTTGACAAGAAGCACTCACAGATGCAAGAGCTCATTAAGAAATATGATTACCAGTTGCAAGATATATTCAATGCTGATAAGACTGGACTTTTCTATGCATATGCATTTTTTTTTTTGAAAAATTTAATTGCACTTCTGAGTGTAATTTCAATAGCATGCCTCCAGACTGTGGCCTTACTGACATGTCATGCCCAGGTGTTAAAGGCAAAAAAGATAGGCTTACATATCTTTTGACAGCAAATGCTGATGGTTTATGCAAACTCCTCCCCTTCATTATTGGAAAGTCACATAAGCCTCATACATTCCTGGGTAAAACCAGAGAACAACTTGGATTCTACTATTGACACAACTCAAAGGCATGGATGACAGGCATGCTGTATCAAGAATGGTTGTCATGTTGGGATTCTGAGTTACAGCAGAAGGGTCAGAAGATTCTTCTTTTACACAACAACTTCTTAGGTTATATTGTACCAGATATGGATATGCTCACCAACATTTGTGTTGAGAATTTCACACTAAACTTGACTGTACATGTCCAACCCAATGACCAGGGTATTATACACTGCTTCAAGGTCCACTACCATGCAAGATACTTCCAACATGCTGTCAAGCTTTATGTGGATGGAACTATGCCATCAAAGATTTATGATATTCATCAACCTGATGTAATGCACCTTGCAGAACAAGCATGGCATGACATTGACACCACCACCATATGAAATTGCTGGTGCAAGGCCTGTATCCTGCTGAATCACACAGTGAACACCATCCAGAGTGAACTAACATCAGCAAACTGTCCTTGGTCTGGCCAGTAGCTTCCAGGCTTCCAGAATTCCAGCTTCTAGACTTTCCAGACTCTCCAGAATATATTCAAAGTGGATGTAAAATATTATTTGAATTGTCAGCTTACTAATGTACTATCACTATCTTGATTTTATTCATTAACTACTAATTATCATACACTGACTTTTATTTCAACTACTATTACTACTTTGTACAAATGCTAATAGTATATAACTCTTTTTCTAGTGTGGTCCTCAACCATGACTGTTACTAAAGACCCATGTGCTTAAGCATAGCATATTCATTGATCTGGTAACAAAACCATCTCACATCTATGGACATATCTACTACTATCAACCATTAGGTATATATAACCCATTGTAACTAACCAAATACAACAATGCTAATTAAATCTAACCAAATCAAGTCTAACCAAATAAAACCACACTAACCAAACACAACCACACTAACCAAATACAATCATGCTAACAAATACAGCTATACTAATCAAACATAGCCATACTAATCAAATACATCCTTACTAACCAAATATATCCTTACTAACCAAACACAACCATACTAACTGTTGCGAACTAGCAATGCACTAAACCTAACTTCAAGTAGGGTTAAGAATGGATGTAAGCATCACCACAAAGAGAATGCTCAAGCATAATCTGCACTGGGGTTTGGTTATTGAAACCCAGCAATCTTCAGTAAGCAGTGAGATCAAAATAGAGCACCAGCTTATATAGTGATACCAAGAACAGAGATGAGGGTCAACTCATATATAAAGAGAGTGATGAGCGATAAGGCCTAACCTGATGCCTTGCTAAGCAGAGGACACCAGATATCAACTAACACTTAGGGCTAGGCCACAAGAGGTGTAGACCAAAGCAGAATGATGAGAATCAAGCTGGAGAATCCCAGTTAACCAAGTGCCCTATATATATTAGCATGCCATACGCACAGACCAAGCTTAGGGCTGGCCAGGACAGAGGGCACTACTTAAATAGGAACTACGAGATAAGGGTCCAGGGTAGTGCCACAGAGATAAGGACATGTGGTAGACATGCCGTGGTGGTAGAAGGAATGAAAGAGAAGGCATAGCCTTACCTGGCCCTGAGATCTGGAGATAAGAGATAGGATTGGGAGATCTATCAAGATATAACCTGATATAGAATAGGTGAGCATCTATAAAAGTGTCAATAGGTACAAACAAGGATCAGGGTGCTAAGATAAAGATGAAAATCTAAGTATGGCACCTGATAAGAGAAAGGGGCTGGATCCATATCTGTAACCCTAGAATAAGGTTGCCTTAGGTGCATAAAGTGCTTCAGTTAGGTTAAGCCAGTAGCATTCACAACACTAATGATGTGAACCTAAGTGAACCTCGAGATGAGAACACCTTCCTTGAGGGCTCATCTATCACTGTCGGCCTCTACTAACCACAATAGTCAAGGATACAACTCAAAGGAATGAAGAAGAGAATAGATCACCATTAACTTAGGCATAATGTACAAAAAGTCAAAGCTGGAGAGCCAGCTTGACTATCTCGGCCTCTATTTATACTATGGTCATGTGTGCATGGACCATGTACTACTAACCTACCCTAAAGTACATGAGGTATAGGTGAGGCCTTTTATCTATGATGTAGGTGACATGCAGTGGTCTGGACTATGGTTTAGATGCCTTGTGTCATCCATGAGGCGATGATGTATCTCTTGGCTATGCAGGGCTAGACTATGACATCGCCTGTGGTATCAGCTTATATAATACTTATGTGCTTATCTAGCATGCACTGAATCTCAATCTCTATCCATTGGTGACCATAGCTTAGGGTTAGGACATTAGGTTCCTTTGTTGTATTTACAACACTAACCAAACAGAGCCATACTAACCAAATACAGCCATATTAACCAAACACAACCACATTAACCAGATACAAACATGCTTACCAAATACAGCCATACTAATCAAATACAATAGTATACTGGTTAGTATGGTTAGTGTTGTTATATTTGATTAATGTGGCTGTATTTGGTTAGTGTAGCTATATTATGTCAGCATTACTATATTTGATTAGCATAGCTATATTTGATTAGTATATTTGTATTTGGTTAGTATATTTGCATTTGATTAATGTGGTTGTATTTGGTTAGTGTGGCTGTATTTGGTTAGTATGGTTATGTTTGGTTAGTGTGGCTGTATTTGGTTAGTATGGTTATGTTTGGTTAGTGTGGCTGTATTTGGTTAGTGTGACTATATTTGGTTAGTATGGCTATGTTTAGTTAGTATGTTTAGCATGTTTGTGTTTGGTTAGTATGGCTATGTTTGGTTAGTGTGGCTGTATTCAGTAAGATTAGAAGGGTTGGAATTTTGTCAAGTACTGGAAGCCTGGAATTCTCTGTAAGTCTGGATCTGCTAGACTGGAGGTCTGGAATTACTGGAATTCACTGGAACACTGGAAGAGACATAGTTAGTTTGCTGAACTGTACCCATTTCATCTCTTGTCTACCACACTACCACCACCACTGATTTCGATTCTAAATCAGGGCTAGCATCACACAGCAACTCTCACTGTGACCAAGCCACTGGTAATATCTGGTATCCAACAAGCCGAGCACCTTGTCGAGAATGCATTAGATGACTTAGAATCCACAGGTGCTCTCCAGTGCTTGAACCAAATGGACCTTTCTGAAATCCTTAAGGGCCACTGGCGAAGCTCACAATCTTTTCGAGGTGACAGATGAAGAGATTTTTGATGCTGTGATGGACGCACGTGGACTGCGTGGCCTAAATCAGTCTGGGACTGGCACCCACCACCTCAGCTACACAGAATCCCAGCCCAACTCAGAGGACGACCCAGAGCCAGTAGTTACTCATGCCGAAGCCCTTCGAGGTGCACTGGCTGTGCGGAACTACACAAGACATCTTGATGATCCTTTCTTTCGTCAGGTGGAATCGGTTTTAGATTCATTCGGACGGAAGACACGAGCATTGGAAGCTCGAAGCACTGTGAAGGATACTAAAATCACATCGTATTTCTCTCGTCGCTAGATATATTTCAAGACTACAACTGCTAGACCATAGACCATAGAACTCCTAATAAAAGTCTCACTTTCTCGCTCCCACCAAACCCGATACTCTCTCGAAACCGATAGCCTGAGGGTCTTCCCGAGGGCTATCACTTAAGAGGGAGTTGACTGTACCTTTCTCCCACAGTGACCATTTACGACGGGCTCATGAAGGCCACCAGGATTTTCCGGTACTTCTAAATCATCACTCAATCTCAACAAGACGAACGAATTGTTCTTCTTCTATCCGTAGACTGATTTGGACGGGAATATGCTCTGGGTGACTTTGTCGATCCATAGTGAATCAGCAATCACTCATAATAAAGTATTCTGTAGTACTCACGATGTCACCCCCACAGTAAACTCGGGCTTTATCTCAACCGGTCGCCCCGTTTCATCCAGAAGTGCTTCGAACGAAAACGTCGCTAGCAAACTGGCGATCGCAAGCCACGCTGAGGTTTCCGCAAGGACTCGACCGCTACCTATTTCGAAGATCATGAAATGGCGAGCCAGCATGACTGAGTCGTCGACGCACAGACTCGCCTTCCAAAACCAAACGCATACGACGCCGTGTCGTTCGTCAGATTCCCCTCGTGGTCGAAGAACCTGCTGGGATTAAATGTCGATGGGTCTGGATATCTAACCTCGTCGGACGCAATCGACCTGCCAGGCGTTTCGTCATGTTGGATACATGGTAAGGAACGGTTATCTACATACCAAACGTTCGGAATTATCGTAATGCCTATCAAGTCAAGTCAATCATTCATTAATAGTACCAGTGATTCAAGCTCGACCTTTGGGAAGATAGTACCCGCGATAAACATCATCCTTCTCAAGACGATGGGGAAGTGCTTTACAAAACCTCCTAAGCTCTCCGTGGACTCAATGACAGAGCACTTACCGAGGGGAAGTGGTGGATGCCATCGAAGTGTTTCCCTGAATATGGCCTCGATGTAAGGTAAGTTCGATCTATCGCGAATGTCTGGAAGCCTCTCAGCTCCTACGACAGCGTGAATCTCGTCTTGCGCATGTTTTTGTACATCAGGATACAATACCATCGCAAGCACAAAGGTTCGGAGCATAGTATCCGTCTATCGTCCTAGTCAGCGAGAATCCATATGTCACATAGGTGGACTCACCGTCTCTGACCCAGCTGGCGGAGAACGTACGTGTCAACACTTCGTTTCTCACATCCGCGTAGGTACGCCGTACTCACCGAGCACTGCAGTAGCTGTAGCGCTTTTGATATCGCGGACGGCGCCCTCCGCGTCTGGATGTCTCTCGTCTATTCGAGATAGCGCGTCCGTCAATATGCACTCTGCGATCGATTGACAATTAGCCTGCACAGACGTCAGTGTTCTCCGTGGCTACCGAAGTAATGCATATGTAATCGACGCACCATCCTGCGTCTCGTGTCCTGAATTGGAGCATTGATCCACCATTCTAACGCTTTCCGGCCCGTATGTGCAGCACGTTGCCACGTCGCACCCGGTAGCCATGGAGGGATGTACATTACTTCATGAAAACAGATAAATTGCATACTACTGTCGTCAGGGTTGCGATAACTTACAGAATGGGAATGCTGTCATAATGGCAGAGTTTTCAAAGCTTACGGTATAGTTTAGAATATCGTTGATCTCATTGAGACGTTTGACCATCGGATCGGACCGGGGTGCCGCATGATAGTCGTAAGTAATGGCCAAGGTAACCGAAGTAGCGAACCTGAGGTTTCAGATAATTAGCCTTCGTCACACCCCAACGGACCACGCACAATCCAAAGTGTTGCTCGAAAACAGCAGGCCTATCGTTCATATTCCTGAGGAGCTGCTGTATTTTCGTCGATAGCATAGGAGAGTACGAATCAACGATTTCGGGTCGAAGAACTTGCTGAATTATCTTCCTATGGGCTCTCCACTCGTCCCCGCAAGATAAGAACGCGGTACACCAGGACACGCCAAGTCTTTGGTGAAGTCGTTAGAAAGCAATTCTTTAGTGAACACATATAACAGACGGACATTTCGTTCGCAGCAATGTACGGCCTGTCGGAATATATCTGCGAGCGCTGCTCGAGCAGATCCCTGATAACCTCATAAGAATTCAAGATTATGAAATCTTGTGATAGCACACGAATATAGACGAGATCGCCTTGGTAAATGGATAAGTGTAAATGAACAAGTGATGACAGAAACTTGACTCACCATATTTTTCCCCTAGCTTCTTAAATGCAGCCCAAGGTTTGCCGGTCGGTACATCGAATACATTACCAAGAAAAGGCAACCCAGGCGGCCCAGGAGGGTATCTGAGCTTCAGCCTCGACCTACCGCGGATATAGTACACGGTAGCGGTGGTTCCTACAACCAGTAGGGCAGAAAGCACGAGAGACAAGGCACTCATGCCGAGGGTAGTAACAGGAGGGGTTTGTATGTTATGGCTGCAGCCAACAATTTATAAACCTGGCGCTGGGGCCGGCTGGACCTGACCCTCGTTCACCCCGTTCAAGCTGAGCTAAAGTCAACAAGTAAAACACATCGGTAACGAGTTCACTGACTCAGGCCCAGTCTGACGAAATTAAAATTCGTTATTCTGCCAGACATGATACAGTAACAGTGACTTACTTTGTGCATTTCGTCCCGAATCAGTCTTCCATAGCCGAATCTGAGGCTACCGAGGCAACCTCAGATTAGAATGGTCTAGCGCACAGCTAAGCTTCGCTTGGTCGAATTTTGAGAGCCATGAGTGAAGGATAAGTAGGGCTGAAATGCGGAAGTGGTTAAGCAGTGAATTGCGGCAGCCGCATACCGACATGCGTCAACATTCGGATTACTGCTTATTAGTCGGAGTTGACGTTGACGTTGACGCTGACGCCAACGTGTCTGTCAACCTCGTGCGCATCTATCGCCGGCACACTGCCTCACCATCTTTGGTGTTCGTTGCTGGAGATATTGGGATGTACATAGCGGGGGCACCCAGAGAGCGCTGTCGACTTCGAATTCGCGTCGTCGTCGAGTCAAGTGTATCAGCGGATTCATTGGTGTGGCCAGTGCCGCACCTGTTCTCGCCTGCGTTGGCACACTCGCTCGTTCCGTCAGTGCCACTCCTTGTCTCCGCTGGCATGTTTGAAAGGAGACCCTGCTGAATCTATTTTTGTGTTTCAAATCATCGAGAAAAGCTTGCCGAACTCGGCTATTTAACATATTCCTCGAACCGAGGGCGCAAATATGTATAGACACACCTTCATTCGTGAAACAATCCACAATCATCATCAGATCATCCTCCGCCTCTCCAGGATCCAAAGCCGATCCACCATCTCCATCTTTAGTATCCGAGTCCACTCCCTCAACGAAACGTCCAACACTCTTCCCGTCTTTAGCTTGCCCAATAAGACCGAGTTCAGTCTCCATCGCATGAACCCTGGTATAGCCTCAACCACCTCCCATTCCCTCCCAGCCATTTCGGTGGATTCGGCAATCAGGTGAGTGAAAGTAGAAGATGAAATTATCGAGGGTGTCAACGACTCCGTCTTGTTGTACGTCCACGACAGTTGTGATGACTGGGATCCTGAAAACACAGGCGGAGCATATTCATGAAGGAACAACGATGCGCCCGTTTGAGCTGCAAGGTTGGATATATGCACATGAACTATGATGGATAAAAACATCGGACGATACAAGAGGAAGATGCTTCTCATACCGTTGCGTTGTCCAGCATATATGCGATTGAATGCGGCCAATGCGACTCCACCAGGATAATTTTGTGCTGATGCCATCGTAGAAATGAAAGTTGCCACGAAATTGAGCGAGATCATGGACAGCGCGCAGAGTATAAGAAGACTTTTAAAAATAAACCCCTTTTTTCGCGATGTCCTTTGCCAGCCACCCAGGCAATCAGAAGAAAGTAAGGTAGGAAATAGAACGGGACTCACATCCACCGTGCGCCTCGCGCTGCAGCAACATTGGCAAGTGGTATCACATATATGACGAAGCGCCATTCTTTATGTGCAAGCGCGCTCAGCAAAAACACAAACACTACAGGAGCAAGGAGCATCGATCTGATCCGATGATCGAGGGCAATGCCAACCATCGCCAACGGTAGTGTACCGAGGAGAAGTTTGGGTAGATATGCGGTGAAGTAGGTATGCGCGGGAGATGTCTGAGAGACACATTAAGGACATTCAGTAATATTTGAGAGAGATGTGTACTTACACCCCACTCGGCGCTCTTGCCCAAGTAAACATTAAAGTACAAACCATAAAGCTCAGGCCACAAAGGCCACTGATTCCAAAAGTACGAATCAACAGCGACAGTGAATGCTAAGCAAGTCGGGCCGAATGAGTGGCTTCTCGTGATGATGAAGCCTCTGACTGACCTACAGACACCAGTCCTGCCAACAAACCGACTTTGACAAGGCTTATGAGACCGGCGTGACGTTGAACAAGGAGTTGGAGTGCCAGCGGCGCAAGTAGAAGGGCCAACTCGGCACGAAAGACGACAGCTGTAAACGTCAACAAAGCAATGGACATGTTGATACATTTTTTCGAAGCCCTCTTAGAGTTGGGTGCACGGTGATGGAGCAAATAATACGCGAGATTCACTATGAAAAAGACGGTCATGGCATGGGCATTCAGATCAACCAAAGACATCGTACCGGGAAACAGTGCAAACATGTTGGGAAGAGTGCGGCCCATCCAAAACGGAAGATGGAATTGCGAACACGTCAGCAGTGCATACCACCAACTTGTGGGTCTCCCAAAACGCGTCGAGACTGCTCTCCGGATAAAAACAAGAGCGAGGGCGTTCAGCGAGGCAAGCACCAGTCGCGCTACACAAAGTTTAGAACTTTCAACTAGCGATGACGTGCAAAGCAAATGAAGACATACAAGCAAGCTGCAGGTCAAACTTGGATTTGATCATGCCCAGAGTGATGCCCGCATGTATGAATGGCGCAGTGACACACGAAAGCAAAACACTGCCCGCAAAGGTGCGCGGGACCGCGCCCGGGAAGACATTGTGATCATACTTCAACAGATGAGTCTTGTAGAATGTTGAAGTTGTAGAAGCTCACGTTGTGCAGCCCTTCAAGGCTAACACCGTACATTAAAACGTCGTGGGTGGCATGGAGATTGAAGGATTCTTCGACTTTGGTGTACGGCGCAAGGAGAACATGACTGCAACTCGCCACAACAAGTACAAGGTCAAGAACCAACCCACTCATTGATTAGTCAGCCAGGTACTCAAAAGGCCGTTGTATCAACCTCTGTTCCTTCTCGAAGTACACAAAAAAGGAACGACCACCACCACTATGTACCCAGTTTGAAGCGGACACTCAGCGCAAAAGCAGAGGTCGCGGATGATCAACCTGAACGGCAAAAGCACGCAGAAAAATATAAAGAGAGGACGAGCCACCCCTGCTCAAAAAGACCCTACACATCTCCAACACTCCACCAACATCCCAGCTTACGCAGCCGTGCCATCCTCCTTGGCGAAATCGTGAAGTACAGTAAGCGCTTCAGTAACCTTTGCATTCAGGGCTTCATTGGACTCGAGCAGATGAAGGAGCTCAGCATTGTCCATCTCGAGAAGCATACCAGTAATTTTGCCCGCCAACTCAGGTTGAGATCTGTGGGAATCTTTCAGCATCACCAACGCAATCGAAGATTTCAAAACGTACGGGGCTATCTTTATGTAAATGACTTCACCCAACATCTGCTTCTGTTCCACGGGGGACGCGCTCGCAAGTGCTGCAGCTGTGAGGGAAGGAACTTCCGATTGGCCAACGGCCGCAGGCGGCACCGGCGCAGGAGGAACGACGTTACGGGTTTGAGGATTAAGTTTGTACGCCTGTTGAGTGCGAGCACCCGGCCCTGCAGCACCAGCTGGGGGACGAGCGGTAGGAGCAACTTGGGGAGGACCCGGACGAGGAGCACCGTTCGCCGGAGCACCATTAGCGCGCGGAATAGGTACAGTCGGGTTGGTCGGCGACGAGCCGGGTCCACGAGCGCTGGGTGCTCGAGGTGCACGAGCATAACCTGGCACGCCGTACTGCGGAGGAGGTGCGCCATAAGGAGGGATAGGCATACCGGGGACCTGACCGCCGGTAGGAGGATAACGAGGACGAGGAGGTATCATACCCGGTTGTCCGTATCCCATCATGTTGCGACCCTGAGGAGGGAACCCACTGGCACCAGGAGGATAGTAGAGTGGACCATTGATAAATCCACCAGGAATGCCAGCGGCCGCTGCCTGTTGCATACGAATCTGGTTGCGTTGAGCAATTTGGCTTTCCAGTTGCTGACGACGGACTTCGCGGCGTTGAGCAAGAGAAACATAGAGGGGTTTCGAACCGATCATCTTGTTGTTCATATCAGCAACTGCTTTGGTAGCCTCGTCCGGGGACGAGAAGCAGACGAAACCGAAACCCTTTGATGTCCCCTTCTCATCGCGCATGACCTTGCAACTCGTAATAGTGCCAAAAGGCTCGAACTCGGACCGAAGCTTTTCGTCGTCGACATCGTCTTCCAAGTTCTTGATGTACAAGTTAACACCAGCGTACTTGCTCAGCTTCTCCATTTTCGCCTGCTCGTATGAGCGGCGCAACTCCTCTTCCCGCTCTGCCTTCTTTTGGGCACGAGAGACGAACAACTTTTTGCCCCGGAGCTCAGTATCATGAAGGTTGTCAACAGCCGCCTGGGCCTCCTCGTGGGTTTCGTAGTTGACGAAACCAAAGCCTTTGCTGTTCCCGGCTTCATCGACCTGCACTATCGCCGACGTGACGTTGCCGTAGTTATTGAACATGGCCTCGAACTCTTCCTGGGTAACGCTCGTGTCGAGATTCTTGACATATAGATTGGTGAACTGCGCCTTCATTTCATCCAACTTGGATTGGCGTTCCTATACTAGACGTCAATAATTACACAAGGCGGGGGGCAATTCGATCTACTTTGCGGGGAATATGATAGCCAACATAGACTTTCTTATCGTTCAGTAGCATACCGTTGACGGCTTTTATGGCCGTCTCGGAAGCCTCAGCGGTCTCGTAATGAACATATCCATATCCCTTGGAACGGCCTTGCTCATCAGTAGCAACTTTGCACGAGAGAACATTGCCAAAAGCGGCAAATGTGTCATGAAGAGCCTGCCGTGGTGTCAGATTTAGCTCCAGAACTATGAATAAAAGTACCTTGTTATCGATCTGCTCATCCAGGTTCTTGATGAAGATGTTACCTTGGCCAGTCTTGCGCAATGCAGGATCACGCTGGGACCACATGATACGACTGCGGAGAATTTGAAGCCAAGCTGAGAGCAGTACTCGTGACGACTTACCACGCGCGACTCTTGATAAGCGAATAGTTGAGCTGCTCCAACGCACGCTCGCCTTAATTAATCACATGAATGGATTGTAGGCGTCGCCGGTCTCATGACGTACCATCGCTGGCATTGAGGTAGTTTACATATGCATAACCGAGAGAACGACGAGTAACTGCATCGCGGCAGACACGGATGCTGAGGATTGGCTTTCTCAGCATGTGAGACCCGCCAACAGGGATTGACCTTACCTTGCGACAGGGCCAATCATATTGAAGATTTCGAAAAGCATCGCCTCGGTGACGGTGGGGTCAAGTTCGCCGACATAGAGGGATACAGACGAGGAAGAGGAAACGGAAGGCTGAGGAGGGTTGTACGAGGGGGCAGGGAGGGGAGGAACAGAAGTAGCCTCAGGCTGAACCATCGGACCTTCGGTGACAGTGGACATTTTTGATTTTTCTGGATTTGTGGGGTCGTTACTGCTTTGGAGTAGTTTTATTTTTTATTTTTTGCGACTATGGCCGGTGGAGATAGAGCGATGAGAGTCGTTATTCGGCATAGCAAATACAGCGCAAAACTTACAGAAGAGGTGAAGGGGAACTATTTTTTGTAAGGCTTTTTATATTTTTAGGGCTTTTCTGGCTGTGATGAGAAGAGGTGAGGATGCGCAGTTGCAAGCCGGCGACGATGACTGACCAAAGGTGGTGGTGGTTTAGAGAAACGAGAACTTGTGCCCGAGAGCAGGAATGGCCTTTCAATCTCCGACAGGATTAGTAAGTTTGGATAGCCCCACGCCGCGCCAAGATCGACACCCCACTATCAATGCCGAATGCCGAACAATGCAAGGCACGCCAGCTGCCTCTCGGCCTGAAGGCTCACAAGGCCTCACCACTCCGAGTCTTCCACAACCTTTCCCGATGCACTTGATGGTCTGCTCGCCTCACCCGTCCCTTTCTCAGCGCGCGCGCCTTCATGGTGCCACTAATACGAGCACGCACGCACGTGACCCCATTGCCCGTCTCAGAGACATTCCTCGCCCAACCGGAGGACCGCAAGCACGCACGCCGTAAAAGCATTTTTCCTCGGACCGGGTTGCTACATAATAAATACGCTTGTCCAAAAAAAAAGAATCAAGCCCGACCACCAATGTCACCTTGTAAGGTATCATAATGTAACAATAAGGTGAACAATTGGTCTTAGTCAACATTGCAGAAGTGCGGATGTATCAAGCAAGTGTTGCAAATCCAACTTGCTCTGTTCCGTAATCGAATATGATGTAGACGCTCTGCAGAAAAACTGCTCCGAGGGTCCAATATGCTGGTCATTTTAACAGTGTCCTGCTCAGTATTGCAAACGATAACGAAGAAAGACTCACGGGGCCGCCTTTTCGCGCTAGCGATAGCACTGAAACAGTCGGGCGATCCTTCGTAACTCGGTCCAAGGTTCATGAGTTCAGGTGGGATGGTAAACATCCGGTGGCCAAACCTGAATGTGACTTGCGGGAATTTTCTGCACGGGACTGCAGGATATCGATAAGCGTCTTTTCCTAATAGCAACATAACGAAACGCGGACAGGTATAGAAACCATTGGCGAAGAGTTTGCCACCAAATTTTTTGTGTAGACGGCTAATATGCCATTCGTCACCAACAATGAAATGGGCACTGGTATCAATGATAGCAGTGAAACCCTGGCTCCACGTAGTCGAGACTTCTTCGTCGTCCATGTAAAGACTATCGACGGATACCTCCCAGTATCCCTGCTGTATTTTGCAACGCACATGAGTAAATATCCACATAAGCTGCATTCTGCGTGGCAGCATACCGGGTCAGCCAATGGCAGATAAATAATCTCTCCATTATAGAGAAAAGAGTTGGCTCCACCGATGTATAACTCCCCTCCATCAGGGGCGAGTTTCAATGAGAACACTGGATTGATCACCTTGTGCTCCTCGACCAGTGTTCCGAACCAGGTTTGTGCAGGATAGTCTGAAAGAGCGAGAAATGCCATTCCTAACAGACCATCTGCAGGGAATCCACTTTTTTTTCGGAATGCAGGCGAGTATTTTTGTGCGACACCGATTGTCTGAACGTCTGCCTACAGGTAATGGTCAAAGGTGAAAACGCTGAAAATGTCAATGGCTACATTGAACATACGGTGAAGTCACCCATGGTGACACTGTCGGTGTATTGCTTCCCGGCAACAACTGCGGTGTAGTGTGCTTTTCCGCCGCGTATTTCACCAAAGTGTAATGAGAAGTCCTCATCTTTGTCTTGGGAAGTTGTAGATGAATCAGGGTCCCAAAGTTTGTGGCCGTTACAGGTACGATCACAAGACTTCCCTGGCAGGAAGAGATCCCTGCGTTGCATTCAGAAACAAAAGGGTAACGGAGTTCACGAGATGCACTCACGCAGACGCAGTGTCGATCGATACTGCCGAGTTGCAGGTGAGTGCACAGGCATATCATCGTTGTGAGAAACCCTTACCGGTGAAAGGTTCAGGGGGGCTACCGACTGTAATTATGGCGTACCAGTACCGATTAAGTTCGCTTGTCAAACGAATGCCGGCTCCAGGTTTGGTTGTCCTCTTCCATTCCATTTCGTTTTCCGCACCAGGGCGGGAAGCTTCTTCTGTGCTCCTCTTGTGATTTGATAAACCACGGAGCATCTTACTGAAAAAATATGGAGGGAATGGGAAGTCGCATGATGAATGAGACTTACGCATTGACTGACTCGACATGAGAGACGAGTGCATCAAAATTAACGCTGTTGTTTGGATGTAGCCAAAAGGAAGAAGCATTCCTAGAGAGTTGCACGGCTACGCCGCGACTCTTCTGATCTTTTAAGTTGGCTGGCAATGCAATAGCAAAAACAGCCAATGCAAGAGTGGTCATAAGTGTGAGGCGCATTTTCAAGTCAGTGAGTCAGCTCAAGATGAATTTGAAGAACGGGAATTCAACTGATTCTGTTTGATCTTTACTGACGAAATGATCCGGCGAGAATGAATTTGAGTGTAGGAACAAATCGGAAAGTGGGGATCGAAGTGCTCGAATACCTCGCGTGTCAGAAAAGTCAGGGAGTCTGCTGAGATTGACCTGGGATTACAGAACAACAGGTGCATCTATTTTATGTCGTAGCCGGTTTGTCGACTGAGCCCATAAGGCGGCGATTCATCTGCTGGGATGGGAGAATTGTTGCAAACCTCTGATTCGGATTTCTCCGCGGTCCGTGCAGGTGTACGATGTCAGCATAGGGTTAACTACGTAGTCGTCTCGCCACCTCCCCTTTTATCTAGCCTGTTTAATCACGTCGTTTAACTGTGTAGTTTCTCTTCCAGCAATCAACGCGTCTTTGCGTGCCGCTGCGATTCCTGGAGTACATATCGAGCAAAGATAGAAAATTCTCCTCTGCAGAGAATGGATCGGGGATTGATGATGATAATGAGGAGAACAGTATTAGGGTGGAATCAGTTCGGCGTTACACATGCACATACTTGGCGCTTGATAGATGGTTAAACCTGACGATATGGCAACCAAACGACTCATCGCCTAATGGTGTTGGTTCAAGTTCACCAATATGCGCCACCGGATACTCCAATACGGCCGGGAAACAGATGGTTTTCATTGAATACATGGACTAAAAGGAGCGACGCATGTAATACTGGATGAAAGCAATGTGCCACATTGCTTCAAACGTGAAGGTAAATCCACGGACTCGGACTTTGCCGTGTTACGTAATCGTAGATATGACTTTCGTCGCTCACTTGTGCACACCTCAGTCACTGACACGTATCGAGACACTCGCTCCTATGACATTATCCTGTACTTATTATCCTGCTAAAGTACTTCTACAGGTTATGAGTGTTGGTGGCACATGACAAGCTGACCATACTGACTCCAGTGTTACACAACTCCAAATTATCAAACAGTAGTATATAAGCCATAGCAGATATCAAATATAATCTAAGCACCTGTTGTCTCCCAATCATCAGACAGGATGCACATGGCACTACCAGTCCATTTAGCCAAAGTTGCCTATACTTCTAGCTTATCATTTTGAGACCTCATGTAATTACACATGACCTTACTAAGCTTACACACTTATGTCAGCCCATAGCCTACTTTGTCGATGAGCCTCTAATCAGAAGATCTCGGTTGACTAGATATGCACATACACTCATGAAATGTTCAACACATTGTTCAAAGAGTATAAGCTGCCTAAGCTTGACACATCTAGTAAGGACTGGATCACATGATCACAAAGCTTATAGGCATTGGGAAATCAGCTGAGTGAACAGCATCTACTCCAGATGAACTAAAGGTGGTTGTGGCATCAGCACCTGTCATCTGAAGTGACTAAAGTGAAATGCTAGTTGAACACAACCTTCAGCCTTGACAACACACATAAAAGAGAAAGGATGGGGGCTAGAAACTTTGGTCAAAGACACAAGAGGTTGAAGCTGGGGTTCAGCTCAACTCTTGGCCACTTTATATATGTACTACTATATTAAATACATGAGATGTGACTAAGCTACTGTATATATGTCTAACATAAGGTTAGTCTAGAGTCTAGACTATGACATCATAGATATGTAAGAGATAAGAGATGATGTCAGGTCACATGATGGGTCTAGCCTTTGTGATGTCATATTATATAAGCATGTGTGCATTACCAGAATGCTCATATGAATGTGAAGAGTTTGAATATAGTGGTTTTGAAGCATTTATAACATTACCCTGTTTTTAGATTGAATATTCCAGATTTAATTGGAGTTATAGAATAAGAAAGCAAATTTATCAATCATAACACCATTGACTTTTCTAGATGCAGCCAGGTTTTTCTGATAAAACTCCTTTATAGCCAGAGAAGCATTGATGAGATCTGATGCAGCCTGCCACATGGCATCACTAATATCATACCCCTTCCATTTAACCAAACATGAAAGTCCATGTTGAGTGCAGTGGGAATCCAAGAGGTACAGTGAGGTGCAAAACTATTGCAATGCCTAACCCCAAACTGGGGCGCATAGCACCCTGCAATCACTCATGGGAATATCACTTTGATTTGGTGGGAACAAACAAAGTACATACCCTTGGCTACAACATTGTCCCCAGGATCATGTGATTTGGTTCACACACTCCCAAGATACATCCATTTCAAAACAGCAATACCATTGCAATAGTTTTGCACCTTCTGGTATGTTGGATATATTAGTACTTGATATAACCTTCCTTTGCCTTAATAACTGCCTGAACCCTTCTAGGCATGCTCTCTATCAACTTCTGACACTCTTCAGCTGGTATCCCCTTCCAATCAACCTGAACTTTCTCCCACAATTCACAAATCCCCTTAGGAGAAGATTCATGATCTGCTAGTCTCCTTTTGAGGTACCCCAGAGATACTCAATGGGGTTAGGGTAAGGAGACTGTGCAGGGCATACCATGGTATAAAAATCCTGCTCCTGAAGCCAGTTCTTCACTTTCTTGCAAGTGTGCTTGGGGTTATTGTCCTGCTAAAAGATGATGTCAGAAGAATCAAGACCATAGAACTGTAGAGAATCTAGCAGTTCAAAATCTGAAGGTAAATGTCTTCATGCATCCTACATCAATCTTGGTAGCATAGCCAACCCCCTGCCAAGTCATACATCCCCACATCATGAACCACCTCCAAACTAAACTGTACCTTCTACCACCCTATCACTGAGCCCTTCACCTGCCTTTTTCCACACCCACTTGTGCCTATCTGACCCTAGGCGATTGATTTTGGTCTCATCAGACCATACTACCTTCTTCCAGTCCTCCAGAGTCCAATCCTTATGAGCATAAGCAAAGTCCAAATGAGCCTTGCATGCTTGACTAAAAGAAGAGGTCATTTTGACTTGACCACAGCTTTCATACCTGTCTTCTTCAAGTGTCTGCACACTGTGAAAGTAGAGAGAGGCTGGTTGACTATATTTGTGAGTGCCTTAGTAACCTGAACAGCATTCTCTGCCTTTCCAGAGGAGATGAGACGAATGGAATGGTGGATATTGGCAGAGGAAAGCTTGGATGGATGATCTCCAGCAGCCTTCTGAAGCTCAGAACACTCTTTAGAGCATATTCTGGATATGGTAGACACATGGAGACTAGTAGAAGATGCAATGGAGTTGGCAGATTGACCAGCATCAAGCATAGAGAGGATGTTTTTGAGCAGAAGAGATGGATCTCATGATGGTTGTGGTCAGAAACAAAGATGCATGTGAACTATTTTGAACTCAGACATATTCCTACTATGTGTATCTTTGTTTGCATGACCAAAAATAACCACATAACACTTGATTTCAATGTGCTGAGTGAAGGGTGCAAAACTATTACAATGGTATTGCTGTTTTGAAATGGATGTATCTTGGGAGTGTGTGAACCAAATCACATGATCCTGGGGACAATGTTGTAGCCAAGGGTATGTACTTTGTTTGTTCCCACCAAAGCAAAGTGACATTCCCATGAGTGATTGCAGGGCACTGCGTGCCCCAGTTTGGGATTAGGCATTGCAATAGTTTTGCACCTCACTGTAATCGACTTCAAATTCCTCTGATGTGAATAGCATCAGGCTTGCTAACAGGTTGTCCAGATAGCTAATCTTGGAAAGGTTTTATCCTTGAGACATTGATCATGGGATAAATCTTAATTCTGCTTAGCAGTTTTAGCATGACAGTGTTTGAAGAGGTCTTTAAATATCAAAGGGACCAACCCACTTTTGAGTGAGCTTTGCAGAAGTGTAGGGAAACTGTAAATGTTCTGTTGATAGCCTGACATAGTTGCCAATTGTATATTCTGGTGCAGCTGAGCACTTCTTTTTGGCTTGCACTTTCATCTTTTTTGCAGTCACTTTAAGGGATTGCTCAATCATCATGTGTGCTTTTCTAGTTTGAGAGATAAACTGCCCTGCAGTGGAGGATGCTTTGGGAATTTCAAATCTCATTTATGGCATGTAATTGCATGTGACACTGAATGGTATACCAGTAGCACAGGTGATTATATTGTTGTATGTGAATTCTGCCATTTTGATGTAATTCAGTCAGGATTCTTGATCCTTGGATATGTAACATTGTAGATATTGTGCCAGATCATGATTAATGCATTCTGTTTGTTCATCTGTTCATGAATGATATGCTGTTGACAATTTTTAGTGTTTTTGACTTTTTTTGTATGCATTACAGAAAAGGTGAATTGTGATGTACATCATTTATAATAATCTGTGGTGGTAATGCCATTACATTTTCATTTAGGTTCTGCACTGCATTGCCATGATCTGGTTTTCTGAATAGTATATCGGTATATCTATTGATAGAGCCAGGTTTATAGATCAACACATAATTAAACTTCTGTAGGAGTGCATGTCATTGAGCTTAGCATGGTGATAGTGTTTGAGGTTTTTTCCAATATTTCAAATTTTTATGGTTAGTCCAGATTTTAAAATCATGGACATCTAATCAGATAGCGTCACCATTCTTTCAAAGTGCAGATGACTGCTGCCATTTCTTTATCATAAATAAGGTAGTATTGCTCAGCCAAATCAAAGAAGTGAGAAATAAATGCACATGGTCTCCAGAGACCGTCTTCTCCATGCACTGAGAGCACTGCTCCTGTTGCAATGTCTGATGCATTTGTTTCAACTTGTAACTCTTTGTTACTGTCTGGGTATATGAGTAGAGGTGCAGTTATGAAGTTTTCTATAAAATGGTGATAATAATTACAAAGTCCCAAGAATGATTAAACTTGTTTAACTGATTGTGGTCATGGCCAGTCTATAATAGCACTGGTTTTCTATGTTTGCATGTCTATCCTGTCTTTAGATATAACTATACCCAGATAGTCTACAAAAGATTTGAAAAATAAACATTTTAACAGTTTGTTATTATTCCATAGGACCTGTAGAACTTTGTGAACCTTCTTGGCATGCTGAGCACAAGACAAGCCAGTTGTGAAAATAATAAGATCATCCAAGTAGACACCAGTATCATTGTAGCAATCATGAAATAAATCATCCATTATAGCCTGGAATGTAGCAGGCACATTCTTGTATCCAAAATACATAACCAGGAGTTCAAAGGACTCAAAGGGAGTGATGAAGGCACCTTTCCATTTATTATCTTTCTTTAAACAAACATTCAATGAAGATCTGATACAACCTAACCTAGATTTGAGTAGAGGTGATGACCATATGAGTAGTCAAGACAGGATGAAGAGAAGAGAGAGCACTAGTAGTGCTGGTGTGTAGCTAGTAATGGTGTTGCCTTGCACTCAGAGGTTGCAACCTGGTGTTAGCTGTCCAGATGTGTTGACAAGGGTGAAGGGGTGTGACTGAAGAAAGGAACCCTTTATGATCAACACTAATGATAATACAATTGGGGCTACAAGGTACAGGATGTACTACCTTACATATATACTACTGACTATCATGCATGGACCAAGTATTAAAGGGCTACCCTAAAGCTACTTAGTAAGTATGATGTCATGGTGACATCATGATCCAGACCATATATCATATGTAGGTCATGTGACCAATCCTAGAGGTCAATGGTCTAGGCCTATAGATAAGATAGGTGCTAGAAATAAGATAAGATGAGATTAGATAGATATCAAAGATAAGATGAAAAGTAAAACTATAATGTAGCACTATCACAACAAGATCCAGCATGGTGAATATGTCAGCACCACAAAGTTGGTCAAGCAGTTGATCAATATGAGGAAGTGGGTATGCATTGGTAACTGTTATAATTGATCTATGGCTCTCTTTTCTTTCTCTTTGTCTTAGCTGCGGCGCCTCTCATCGTGCCTCTAGATGTCTCACCAGCCGTCCTTGCTGGTTTACCTACGCCTTGCCAGTTGTCCTACTGGCATATACCCATCACCCTTCCTCTGGACCTGTGGTCTCTGATACTGTGTATCACTCCGGTTCACCATTGTCCCTTCGCCAACCTCTCCTATTGGCTTATGCCGTTTTCTTCTTCCTTGAACTCTTCCCTTTGGCACTGTGTGCCTTCTTCGCTTCTTTGTTTCACTTATTGCTTCCGACACCTCGTGTCGCTTATCCTTATCTCAGGTATTTCACCTGAGCTTCTCTTCTACTGCTCCCGCAGTCCTTGTGAAGTGACCTAGCAGGACATGACCGTCAGCCTCTACTAACCAAGGAAAAGAAAAGGAACTGATGTGGGGGACCGTGACTTAGGTCACAAAGACACAAGAGGTCGAAGCTGGGGCTCAGCTCGACTCTTGGTCTGTCTTATATATGTCTACTACTATTAAATACATGAGGCATTAGTAAGCTACATGTGTCTACCATGAGGTGGTCCAGACTAATGATGTCATAGATAAGAGATAAGGAGGTCCAGACCTTTGACGTCATATTACGTAATGCGGTGTGCCACACCATTGTGATGAGAAAAAGGAGACGAGTTTGAATAAGTTTACAACACCTTGTGCCACAGCACATTCTCTTCTGATCTTCTTTGCTGTGCATTTGCCTTTTATTTTCAATCTGCAGTCTTCTTCTTACTCATTCATACTGTGGATTACTCATACATGCTTATCCTCTTTCCCCTTATGTCTTCCTTTGTCTTTGAGGCTCTTCTTAGGCCTGGTCCATGTGCATCCCCCGCATATATATATAGAGGTGTAGCACAAGCCTGTAACTTTAGCTTGAGCATACTCGAGATAGCAATCTATTGTATCTTTGACCCTCTCACTCCCCTCCACTCTCCCTTCATATCACTTGGCCTCACAGTGTCTTCACTCGAGGATACTCTGTCATTGTCTCCAACGTCATTACATACTCACCAAGGCAGAGTAGTGACCAGTCTCTGTGCATTGTGCTCAGGATCTACAACTTTCGCCCTCATCTCGCAAGCTCTAGGTTGTGCATTGAGTCTATGGCTGACGCTACCCGCACCTGTCATAACAGTAACTGTATCCTCATTCAAATAATGATAGTCCATCATGAGAGTCATTTCTTTTTGGAATAAAGAATACTGGCACCATTTGAGGTGATTTAGAGGAATAAATGTAGCCTTTTGCTATATTAGCATCAAGGAAGGTATGTATTTCAGAAAGCTTTATCTGTGACATTGGAATAACTTTACTCTTTTTAGGGATAAAATCCTGATGCAAATCGATTACATAATCCCAAGTTTTACACAAGGGCATCCAGGTTGATTCTTGTTTTGAAAATACATCCAAATAATCATGTAACTTAACTGGAAGTTCATTTTTGAGTGATTCTTGTTCTATCAAGGACAAAGTGTATAAGAATAAATTAGATGCTCATTGCATACAACTATTACCACATCAATATAATGCTAACACATGTTTTTTCCAATCAATGGAAGGATTGTGCTGTGCTAAGAACTCATAACCTAAGAAAACCACATTTGTAGCTAAATTAGAAACATATGTAAAGATGTAATGGAAATGAGTTTGCTGTGTTGTTCCCATCAACCATATGCACAACAATATTGCAATAGTAGCTGATTCCTTTTCTAACATTAGCTGATCTGTCAGCATTATGAACTTCTATTGGTCTTTCAAGCTGTTTGCACAAAATGGCATTAGCCATGATAAAACCTTAGTCAATAAAACAATATGTGACACCACTATTAACTAATGTGGATATCCAAACTGATGATTAGTCTGCCCTTTGTAGTTTTAGCACCACTTCTAGAGCATTCTCACAGAGATGACATGTCTTATGTATATGGCATCATGCAGATATACTGAGGGATTTTATAATTTTTTTATTTTTATTTCTGTGAAATTAAGTACCTAATGTTTTTCTTCCAGGGCCAAGCTCAATTGAGACTTTGTGGTGAAATAGTTGTCCGGTAGGCTACCAAATTGAGATAACAACTCATATGTGGGAAATGACTTAAGCTAGTACATTTTATCTTTAGCCATCTTTATAAGTTCATGCATATAGAACATAGGATAATCATAAGAGAAATGCATTAATAAATTATTGATGACTGGTTCTATGTAACTCTTCCCAGTCATATTCCTCCACTACATCATGATATAAATCCAAAAACTCTAAAACAAGTATATAGTCCAAAACATTTTTTTAATTATTATCTACTTTTTTTATAAGATAAATCAGAAACTGAAGTATTAAAAGAAATATTGTCCATGACTGCTGACACCCTCATATCAGTGGTCAGCATAAAAAACCTGCCTTGGCCTTATTTTTGGCAGTGATTCTGTTGTGCCGGTAAGTCTTTAGCTTCTTCCGTCATCCAAGCTTGACAGTGTGTGAACAGTTGTGTAGCAGCTTAGTGCTGCATAGAAGAAAATAGACTTTTGGGAGGCAAGGTCTCTATTAGACCTTGGGGCTGTGCTATGACCTGTACACACACCTTATACAGAGCATAATTGCAGAGGTGATAAGAAGGGTTTATAGGATACATCACCCAAATGTGACCCTTTTGTTGACATCTGAAACACATTTGAGTGTTCAGAATCCTCAAGTTCTGGACCATCTCTTAGTCGACATCCATGGATGCATCATGACTTAGTTGCATTCCAGTTAGTATGAAGTGAGAGGTGGTTGGAAGACATGGGAGCAGGCATAGGCCAACTATAGAATCTAATGTTGGATGAGTCAAGGCAATGTTTTTGTATTTTTTTTATTGCTATATAGGCCTTAATGTGCCCATTGATGTCATCCACTGCTAGTTTATCAATGGCATGGAGCTTACGCTTCATATAAATTTTATAATTAATGGCCTCTTTTAGAATATAGACCACCTTGCCTGCTCTGCATTTTGCATCTATGTATAGACTTGTGAACTTCCTTATAAAGGTGTGAAAGTCACCACATTGCTTCAAGTTTAGCAGCTTTTTATAAGACTGGTGCTACAATGAGTTAATAATGAAATATTCTTTTATTGCTTGTTCTAGATGGCCCATATTTGGCCATTTGTTAGTATCATCCTCATCAGTAAACCTTTCTAACATCTGTACTGTGAACTGGGTGGGGTTGCCAATCATATGGCATATGACAGCATAGGTTTCTTCTAATTTTTGACTTTACAGTAGAGTTTCATTTTAACTCACCATATTTGGAAGGTCACCTTGTTGCTGTCCTATGTTCTGGTGTCACCTAGAGTCAACTTTGTCTTTTTGTTAAATTCTAGCCTTATGGACATGAACTGGTCATTTAGATCATCAATTTTGTCATTGATTCTCGACATCTTGGTTTATAGAAGAAATAGAGAAGGAGATGGATGTGGAATAGAGATTAGATGAGAGAGGGGTGGCTTTTCAAGCCTCAAAAAATGCTTTAAGTAGAAAAGAGGGGGTGTTGGTGGCTTCTAGCTGGAAATCTGTGTTTCCAGTCCAATCTCAATTGGGATGTTTGATGCTGAAGTATATGCATCTGATTTCAATGCTTATAAACATACTTGCCACTACCATGAAGAGGGCACTACAGGGGTTTCATCTTATGAGGATGAGTCTTGTACATCAGCTAAGGACTGGAGAGTTGAAGGGGGGAAACCAGGGAACTGCCTGGCTTTGAGTGATGTTTTAGTACACCAAGACTGCAAATCTCACAGAAGAAATCATGATTCTGCTGCTTTGCATGAGTAGTACCACTGTACTGACCCACTAGGTGCTAAGGGATTGATCTTTGTTTGTTGGCAGCTAAGTGTGTCCTCTTGAATGAGGTCTATGCCTTAGCAAAGTGAACCAACTTTTGCACCAGACATGCACAGCTTAAACAGTTTTATATAGGAGTTGTTGTCTTCTAGCTGTCACAGTGCAACTGCACTCTTAATAGAGTAATAGACCACTTTATGCCAGTGGATCAGCTTTCTGACATGAGGAATGATGACAAGCTTTGCTGCAGATACTGTGTGTAAATCAAAATTGAGGAGGAGGTATGAGTAGCTTTGACCTAATGAAGTGACCAAGGTGAAATGCTAGTTGAACACAACACTTAGCCTTGACAACACACATGAAAAAGAAATGATGGGGGCTAGAGACTTTAGTCAAAGACACAAGAGGTCAAAGCTGGGATTCAGCTTGACTCTTGGCTGCTTTATATATGTACTACTATATTAAATACATGAGGTGTGACTAAGCTACATATGCCTAACATGAGGTTAGTCTAGACTATAACATTATAGATAAGAGATAAGGGATAACATTAGGTCATATGATGGATCTAGCCTTTGTGATGTCATATTATGTAAGCATGTGTGCATTACCTGAATGCTTATATGAATGTGAAGAGTTCGAATATGGTGGTTTTAAAGCATTTGCAACATCATCTGCCTGTGATTGTTTCACTAATTTCATTATAATCTTGCCTTGCCTGATCTGGGAGGTGGACAATGACACATTTGATGCTATACCATAGAATGTGAGGATCTTCCAATATTTCTAACAAATACATCCTCTAAGTCATAAATTATGCTAAAGGATGTATCTTATACACCTTGTATGTGGGTCACCCTTATGTTAATTAGTCTCTTAACTGTAGCTGGTTGTCATGTGAACTTTAATAGAGGTTCTTACCAGATTTTTGGACTAGACCACATATTTCTGGAAAAGATGGACATTCAAATAGCCTCTATGAGATGGTTTATGACTACACAGTATTGGCCTCTGCCACAAAAGATGTCAAAATGCACATATTAAAGGACTTACACACTTGTCTGTCACATATAGGTATTGCAACCATTCATGACATGCTGGTAAAGGGCATGGTCACTAGTGTTTGCCTAGATCCTGATTATACTTTTATGAGCCAGTGCTCATCCTGTGAGTATGAAAAAGTAACACAAAATCTATTGGTGCTATCTATGGGCTAACACAATGTGACAAAATAGGAGATGAAGTATATATCAATATCTAGATCATCTTCAGTTCAAACACCTGGCAAATAATTCTACTACTATATTGTCATAAATTATTTCTTGTATTTCACTTGGGTCAGCCTTCTCTTTCCAAGATCAGATATAATTTTGGCTTACCTGGACTTAGAGTCTTGGCTGAAGATCCAACATGGCATATCCATCAAATATCTATGCTATTATCATGGTGGTGAGTATCTGTCATTGGAATTCTCTCATCACTTGCAACTAGCTGCCATAGAATGAAAACTCACCATATATGACATACCAGAACACAATAGCATTGCCAAACATCTGAATTGAACTCTAGTTGAGCAAGTTTGTACTGTCCTATATAGTATGCTAGTGGCCTACCTAAGTCTCTAGAGAGTGAAACTCTTCTTCATGTCATTGGGTACTCTATGGCAAGAAGTGGTGAATGGTTACAGTGCCATTTGACCATATGTAGTATAGCATAGTATAAAATGGAATGCACCCACTTTGTGCATATTATAGTGTATGAATATGTATATGTAGCACATTATATAGGTGCATGTATTAGTATATTTAGTTTCGAACTCAGTCATCTGAGTTCTAATAACATCTCTTCTAGTTATTACTTCATGCCTCTACCAGCATCTCAACAACCAGGTAAGTATAACCTCTGCCCAGGCCAGAGTGCCTGCACTTTAATAGTTTATACACTCTACAAGCTCAGCACCATATGCACCTTAAACAGCTGAATCAGCTACTCCTCTACCACAGTACCTTAAATGGCTGCAGTGGATGAGACTAGTACTTTTAGGTCCAACATGCATAGTAACTCACTGCCATTGGACTCAGCACTGTCATGCAGAAATGCTGTAACATGCTATACATATCTGGAAAGAGACACCATGTCTCACTGCTCTAAGCACAGAACACTGAGTAATGTGGTTATGTTGATCCAGTATGCTAACTAGTGTACATTTAGATCAACAATGTCTTTCTCAACCTCCACTTCCTTGTTTATCCCCATCTTCATTGATGCTGACTGAACCAGTGGTGGCTCTTCATATCAGTATACATCCAAGCCACTGGATGCCTATGGTGCATAAAGTTCTCCAGGCCCACTCTCTTAGCCACCATGTCTAAGGAGAAGCACAAGTTTTTCATCACCTGAACTAAGGCCAATGACACTATCATTAGCTTAGTGTACATGCACTTCTTGTTGCAAACTAGCAATATACTAAAGATAGGATTGAAGATGAGGGAGTGTCAGTGCAAAGGAATCCTCAGCTAGTCTGCATGAGGGTTTAGACTACATAGACTCAGCAATCTTCAGGGAATGTTGGAGGTGAGGTCAAGACTTAAGATAGAGTGTAATGAGGCCTAACTGAGTATCTTGCTAAGTAGAAGTGCTAAGATGAAGGATAAGATGGTAGTAAGGTGTCTAATAAGAAAGAGGGGTTAGTCTATATCTGTAACCCTAAAATAAGGTTGCCCTTTAGTGCTAAGGTACTTAGTTAGATTAACACCAATAGCATTCACAACTCTTCTTGGAGTTGCTCAAGTAGAATTATGCCTTCACCTGTTACAAATGCTTCAAAAACATCATATCCAAACTCTTTACATTCATATGAGTATTCTGGTAATGCACATCTGCTTATGTAATATGACATCATAAGGCTAGACCCATCATGTGATCTGATGTTATCCCTTATCTTTTATCTATGATGTTATAGTCTAGAATGCCTCATTTTAGACACATATAGCTTGGTCACACCTCATATATTTAATATAGTAGAACATATATAAAGTGGCTAAGAGTCTAGCTAAGCTCCAGCTTCAACCTCTTGTGTCTTTAACCAAAGTCTTTAACTCCCATCTTCTCTCTTCTTGTGTGTGTTGTTAAGGCTGAGGGTTATGTTCAATAGTTCACACTTTGGTCACTTCATTAGGTTGAAGCTGCCCATACCTCTCCCTCAATTCTAATTTGCATGCAGTATCCACAGCACCACTCATCATCATACCTTATGTCAGAAAGCTGATCCACAGGTGCTAAGTGGCTATTACTCTATTGGAAGTACAGTTGCCCCATGATAGCTTGGAGAAAAACACTCGAATATTAAACATTTTGTTATACATATTGTGGTCTGCCATAGCTTCAGTTCACTTTGATGAGGCTAAGACTCTATTTGAGGAGATATGCTCATTCACTAAAAAATAAGGATTAATCCCTTGACACATAGCAGGTCAGTACAACAGTACTACCTGTGCAAAGTAGCAGAATCATGATCTCTTCCAAAAGATTCACAGTCTCAGCATACTAAAAACATCAGCTGTAGCCAGGCAGTCACCAGTTCCCTCCTTTTCAACTCTCTGGTCCTGAGCTGGCATATAAGACCTACCCTTGTGAGGTAGAACCCCTGTTATAGCCCTGCTACAAATTTCCAATGAAAGGCTTTCAGCCAATTAAGAGATAGAAATCCATGGAGTCCTCTTCATGATAGTGGCAAGCAGTATTTGTTTTAGAAATTTTATGTGTACTATCAGACATCAATACCTCACAGTCTGAAAAATACTTTCCAAACCAGAGTGGGACTAGATAGGAAACATTGGATTTCAACTCAAAGCCACCAAAATTCCATTCTTTCTATTAGAATCATTCTTTGAGGCTTGAAAAGCCATACTCCCCTCTCCAAATCTATATGCCACATCTGTCTCCTTTCTTCTTTTCCCTGTAGACCAATATGTCAGAAATCAGTGACAAGATTGACAACCTGATGGACTAGTTCATGTTTCTGTGAAGAGAGTTTGACAAAAAGATGAAGTCAACACTGGGCAATTCCAGCACATGGGATGGCAGCAAGATGACCTTCTAACTATGGTGGATCAAAATGAAACTATATCTCAAGGTCAAAAACTATGACCAAAGAGAACAAACTTACACTGTACTATGCCATATGATTAGCAATGCCACTCAGTTCACAGTCCAGATGTTGGAGACATTCACAGATGAAGATGATACCAACAAGTGGCCAACTATGGCTGATTTAGAAAAGTCAATAAAAGAATACTTTGTCATCAACTCACTACAACATGAGTCATACAAAAAATTACTAAACTTAAAAGAAGGAAATGACTTCCACATGTTCATAAGAGATTTTACCAGTGTCTATGTGGATGAAAAGTGTAGAGTAGGTGAGGTGGTCCACATTCTAAAAAGGGCCATAAACTACAAAATCTATATGGAGCATGAGCTTCACACAACCATGGAGCTAGCCATAGATGATTTTCAAGGGCATGTAAAGGCCTATATGGACATAAACAAAAAATATAAAAACATAGCCCTGACTTGGCCCATAGTGGGTACCACCATTAGCCCACGCCTGCTTCCTTGCTTCCCAGTCACTCTGCATTTCACACTGACTGATACTCAGCCTAGATATGGTGCACCCATGGACATCAATCAAAAGATGGTCTAGAATCCAAGGACTCCAGACACATAAATGTGTTTCAGGTGTCAATGTTAAGGTTACATTTAGGTAATGTGTTTAACAAACCCCTCTCACTGCCTCCAAAACCATGCTTTGTATGAGGCTTGTGCACAGTTCATACATAGCACAGCCCCAAGGTCTGATGGAGACCTTGTCCCTGAAAAGTTCATTTTCTATGCAGCTCTAAGCAGCTACACAACCATTCTCTCACCATCAAGCTTGGATGATGGAAGAAGCCAAGGCATATTGGCAAACACTTGTAGGGTCACTGATAGCACTAACCCTTAGCAATATAATGCACTCTTAGTTATGTAAGTTGGTTATCATGGTACATAGATATGACAATTCTAAAATGATATGTTATTGGGATAATTCTTTGAGCAAAATTTCCACTCTGGAGTTTTAGTATTTACATAGTATGTCCTCCCTTGGCTTTTATCACTGCCTCCAGTTTTCTAGGCATGCTTTCTATCAATTTATGACACTCTTCAACCTCTATCCTGCCCCATTCCACTGCAACTCTCTTTCAAAGCCTCTGAAGCTCCATCTCCAAACCATCAAGAAACCACCTCCAAACTTGATGGTTCCCTGGATCTCTCTCTTATATAATGGCTAACCTGCTACTTTTTACATATACTGCCTTTTATCTGAACTAATTCTATTGATTTTAGTCTCATCTGACCAAATCACCTTGGTCCAGTCCTCTAAAGTCCAGTTTTGGTGCTTGATAGCAAAGGCAAGT
The DNA here is from genome assembly GCA_038094675.1 of Spongispora temasekensis. Lineage (NCBI taxonomy): Eukaryota > Fungi > Basidiomycota > Agaricomycetes > Boletales > Boletaceae > Spongispora > Spongispora temasekensis. Next base: position 39,325 of record JBBPUL010000041.1, read on the forward strand.
CTCTGATTTCTATGCTTAATAGACAAAAGAGGTTTCTTCTTTTTGACTACAGACTTTAAGGATGCAGACTTGAACATATTGCAAACAGTTTGGGGACATACAGAAGACACTAGAGAGAATTTTCCCAGTGGGAATACTAGAGACAATTATTCTTCTACCTGCAGCAGAAAGCTTGGAAGGACATCCTGGACTAATGTTCTCCTTGTTTGGATGGATCTCTTAGATGACTCTAGCCACAGTAGTCTTTCCTATGCCAGTTCTGGATGAGATTTGATGAGAGAAAGACCAGATTTAGAGAGAGAAAGAATATTGGTGCTTGTGAGAGGCAGAAATGAGATTTATAGCAGAGTGGGATTCAGTGGAGTGAGACACATATAATTTATATTGCTCAGAATGATGTCATTTACATACCCCACATGGGGTCAAGGCATAAAATCAATCAGATGACATTACACTGTTATGTTATATACCAAATAATAAGTAGAAACATTAGGGTCAAAAAATTGTCCCAATGACATACCATTTTAAAGTTATCATATCTTAGTACCATAGCAACCACATTACATAACTAAGGGTGCGTTTTGTTGCTAATGGTTAGTACTATCAATGTCCCTGCAATTGGTTGTCTTTATTTGTTTTAGTTCTCACACAAATTTAAATTCTTTCCAAAATGACCCAACAGTGGGATAATTTTTTAAGCCACTGTAGAAGGCAAGAAAGAATATAAAGCTGAGAAGATTCTACACCACAGGGAAATGAACTGCTCCTGCATGTTTCTGGTCTGATGGAAAGGGTACTTTGCCAAAGAAGACTCTTGAGTTATTACTAAGTAGGATTTAAAACATGCAAAATTTGCCCTTAAGGAGTAAGACCTTCACCCCAAGGCTTTTCCTCCCTCAAAGTGCTAAGCTCCTCTTTTTCAGTCACCAATACTCCTGCCTCCACCCCTCTCTGCTTTGCCTTCACTTTACCATGTCTGATGTCTAATCTAGCTCTATCACATCTCTATTATCTCTTGCTCCTTCCTTCTCTTCCTTCAGCTAGCAATAGCCTGGTTCCATCTCCTTGCCCTTCCCTTTTACTGCTGGCCATCCTTATTTATCCTACAAATGATATGGTGGTGGCAAATAATGGTTTTTCTTCTCACCTCAACCTCTATTGTCTCTGAAGACCTCCTGCTCCATTTCCATATGTACTCTCTGCTCATCCAAATCCACTAAGGATAAATAAAACCAACTCTACAAAATGGTCACTGACCCTCATGTATTCACAGTATATCCACTTTTACTAATCCAAGCTCAGTATTATTTCTCTGCTATATGCTCTTTCTCTAGTTGGAATGCCTTCTTCTCTATTTTAGATCTCTTCTCAATCATTCCAACAGGCAAGTCACATTGGCCAGAGCTTAGCTCTGAGCAATTCATATCTAAGCCTTTAACTTCATTCATGCCATGACCCATCAGCTGGAGTTCAGAAAGTTTTTGCTGAACATTGATAGGTACCTTAGGAAAACATCCACATCTACTATCCCCATCACCATTGCCATCACCACCATCCCAACCTCCCTGGCTAATCACTCTCCCATCATCTCTGAAATCATCTGTATCTCTATTCTAGCTAAGGAAGAAACACTGAGTGCATCCTTCTCCCCTATCAACCCTATGGCTGCCTTCACCCTCAATGCATTGCAGACTCAATTTGAGTGGATCCAAGAGACAACTACCTAGCAGTGTATTCTCCAGGATGAACTCTCTTGTTGCAGTGACCACCACAATATTATGACTCCTGTTTTGTGTATCACTACCTCAGACACATATACATATATGGACTGCATTTACTATGTATGCCTGCCTATATTGCCACCACAGCACCTCCAGTCACATCTGGGCTCAATGCTCTTGTTGCCTCCACTGTTATTCTCCCACAGTTCACAACACTCTCAAGGATTCTTTTAAATCCATGCATGTGTCTTGCTCTTTTTGCCACTCTTTCATCCACCTCAATACCAGGTGAATAACTCAGAGTACCAAACCCCTTATGACTTATTTGACTTTGACAATATCACCAAAAGCAATATATGTGGATCTCCAGTTGGTGCATGTAGGGAATTTTAGAGGTCTCACTAGAGTTTTGACTCTATTAAGGGGGTAATGTTATGATTGGCCCCCTTTTCTCCTTCTCTACACTATTTTTCTCTTCACTGACTATATGTTGTATTACTAAGGTGGCTTACACCTTATCTCATACTTCTTGTTTTATGTATTCTTAGAACCACTGCTTTTCTGACTCATTTCATTACCAATGTGAAGGTGACCTAAGATGAATCTAGACACCTTACACTAAAACTCAACTATGAAAGAAGACTATCATTATCAAAGAGAATCTAACAAGAACAAGACTGGCTTGTTTCTGCTGCATGCATTCACTTTGTATATCTGTGGTATATGTGCATGGACCACTCTAGGGCCAATGTGGAAACACTTGCTATATCTATATATGTGTGAGGGCTACAGTATGCATACATGTATCAAAAAGAAGAGAAGGCATGCTATGAGGTACACAGCTGAGATGAGCTCTAAACCCTGATAGTACATAGGTGGATTGGACATCTATTCCTGTAAGGTACCAGTTTTCCAGAGTGGAGAGGGTGAGCATGCACTGCACTGTCTCAAAATGTAATACTGGTAAGAATATTTATATTTGGTCATAGTTGAGACCTTCAACCTGTAAAAAACCTTTGGCAACCAGACAAGCTCTCTTTTGACCATTGTTACAATTGGCCCCTTTTCTTTTTGCTTTGTCATCTTTGCTGACTATACATTGTATTATCAAGATGGCTATGCCATATCTCTTATCTCACATTTTATGTATTCATAGAACCACTGCCTTTCTGACTCATTTCATGGCAGTGCCTTGCTTCTCCATTTTGCTTCCTTCTTTGGCTCCTTGGCCTCATACACAGCATGGTCTGTGAACCAGACTCCTACATATAAATAACACATAGATACTTAATGTACTCTAGCTTGAGCCTACTTGAGAATAGCAATTTTTTGCACTTGACCCTCTTGCCCACCCTTAGTTCTCTCACTCTTCTGCTTGACTACTTGGCCCTGCAGCATCTTTGCTCAGGGATACTCTGTCTTTGTCACTGGTACATACTTGCCAAGGCAGAGTATATGGCAGGTCTCTATGCAATATGCTTAGGACTTATCCCTCATCCCTCATCTTTGTCTCTCAGCACTTTAGATTGCACATTGAGTCTATGGCTGATGCTACCTATGCCTGTTATAACAAAAGGCTCAAGCTCTCAAAAACAGCTACCATTGTTGTAAGCTGCCACTATTTCTACCCTGTACCACATCTTCTCTAGACTCAAGCACTGGACCCCTGTACCCTTGTTCTCAAACCCTTTGCTGGTGACCTTATCTTAATAACCACCTACACTTGAAACTACACAGGATTCTCCTGCCTCCTCATCCATAGACCTAGATATCTCTGACATTCTTGAAGCCAAGGCTTTAGAAAACCTTGCCCACTTGCTCTTATTTCAACTAGACTCTTCTCTAGTTCTCGACAAATCATAGTTACCCTCACCTATACCCATTACCATCATTCCTCTGCTTATCCTCCCTCCATTAAATCCTCCATTCCCTCTCCTGCACCTGAACATTTCTATGCCCCCCACCAAGCTTTATCTCAACCAACCCAAGGTTTATTCTGGGAAGCAGATGGAAGCCAACACATGGCTCAACATGGTACAATGGTACCTCACTATCAATAAAGCCATTTACAATGACAACAATAAGAAAATCAGCTTCATCCTCTCATTTATGACTGAAGGAATGGCTCAATCTTGGGCTGATACCTTACTGCCACTGCCCTTGACAAGTATGGCTCATCCTTCAGGACCTGGGCTGACTTCTTACCAAGTTCAAGAAAAACTTTATAAGCCCTAACATCACCACCAATGCTCTTACCTGGTTGGCTACCTACTGAGTCAATGAACAATGAGATGGGTTATTCCAACCCTCCCTTACTGTGTATATCATGGAAATCAAAGCCCATACCATTCTCTCTGGGTTAAAAGAGGAAATAGCACTCTGTCAATACTTTTCTACTAGAATCTACAGCTTGTGGTACATTTGCACTCTCTCAAAGTCATTGACTCACCTGCTCTCATTGACTCAGGAGCAGAGATCTCTTGCTTAGACTGGGTTTTTGCCTGGAAACATCATTTATCATGCACTCACCTCACACAACCCATTCAGATTCATAACATTAATCAATCTGCCAAATCTAATGGCGATATCTTATTTTCCATTAAACTCTTTATCTCCATCAGAGAAGGAGTAATCCACAAGGTCCTCTTCTACCTGATGAACTGTGGCAAGGACAACATCATCATTGGCCTCCTCTGGCTATGCCTTGCAAATCCAACTATCAATTAGGAAAAACAAACCCTCTTTGTCCCTAAGTCACTTGACCAATCAGCTGACCTATACCATGTCTGTGTTGCAGACCTCACACACCACAATTCACACTTCCAAAAACCTCCTCTTGCCTAGAACCAAGACAAAGCAATATGCCATGTCAACACCACCTCCAAAACTCACAGGCACCTTCACTCATACCTCAATATCCAATCAGAGAAGGGCTGGCATAACCAGACCCTCATACACTACTTGATAAACTGCATCACTAAAGGAGAACCCTATATCCTGCCCTCTGCCACCCTCACTCACTATTCTGAAGCCACGAAAAGGTGAGAACTCAAACCCAGGAAGTTAAACTTTTATCTGAATACTCAGACTTTACCAAGGTCTTCAAAGAGAAAGAGTGTGAAGACCTTCTCTCATCTAGACCTTATGACCATGAGATAAACCTCAATGAATCCTTTGTCCTGAAAATCAGGAAAGTCTACTCCCTGTCCCCTAAGGAACAAAAAGCCAATGAAGCCTTCCTTGAAGAAAACCTGTGCTTAGAGAAGATCTATTCTTTGAAATCCCCCCAAGTCTCTCCATTCTTCTTTGTTAAGAAGAAAGATGAAAAACTATGCCCCTGTCAGGACTACTGGTATCTCAGCAAACATACCATCCATAATGCTTATCCACTTCCTCTTGTCTCTGACCTTGTAGACAAGCTCAAGAAAGTTAAAGTTTTCACCAAATTCAATGTCTGCTGGGGATATAACAATGTATGAATTAAGGATGGACACTAATGGAAGGATGCCTTCATCACACACAAAGGGCTCTTTGAACCCATGGTTATGTTCTTTGGCATGAACAACTCCCCCTCCATGTTCAATGCTTCATGAACAATTCATTTCATGACATGATCACAGAAGGATGGCTCATCATCTATGTACAATGATGACCTTCTCATTTTCTCTCCAGATAATAAGTCCCACACTGAGCACACATGCTGAGTCCTTCAATGCATGATGGAACTCAACCTCCACCTCCATCTCAACAAGTGCAAATTTACCTCTTCTGAAGTTGAATACCTCAGAATGATCGTAAAGCCTGGCTAACTCACCATGGACCTGGTCAAGTTGGATGGAATTGCCTCCTGGCCTATCCCACAAAAAGTAAAAGATGTACAATCCTTTCTGGGCTTCACAAACTTCTATTGGCAATTCATTCCCTCCTACTCCAATGTTGCTCACCTCCTCATTGACCTCACAAAAAAACTGCTATGTGGATCTGGACTCCTTATTGTTAAACCATATTGAAGAGCTTAAGCAGCTCTTCCTCTTCTGATCCATCCTCCTCCTCTCTAACCTCTCTTGACCCTTCACCATCACTACTGATGCCTCTTGCAATGCCACCAGAGTTATCCTACTCCAAATGGACTTGAATGGGGATTGGCATCCCTGCTCATATCTATCTCAGTCATTCTCTTCTGCAGAATGAAACTATAACATCTTTGACCATGAACTCCTTGCCATCATTTGTGCACTCAAAGCTTGGTGGCACTACCTCCATAGACCTCAACATCTGATTCAGGTCTTCACCAACCACAAGAACCTCACTTACATTTGCCAGCCACAGAACCTCAACTGTCGCCAGGTATGGTGGCTCCTTAACATCACTGACTTTGATCTGAAGTTAACCCATGTCCCTGGCTCCCTCCTCTTGGGTTCTGATACCCTCTCCTGCTGGCTAGACCACCTTTCATCTGAGTCGGACAACCAGACAGTCACCCTACTCACCAAGACCATCTTTATCCACATCATTAATGCTATTCTTGGCAAATCCATCAGAATGCACTTTACCTCAGATTCTCTTGTCTCCGACATATGCTGCTCCTTTGAAGGACCTTTTATCCCCTCTAACCTCCATAACCATCTCTCTGATTGATCCCTCCAAAAGGGTCTCATCTCATACTGTAACCATATCTATGTCCCTGAACCTGACTGCCTTACCATTATCCATCATGCATATAACCACCCCTCTGCTGGCCACTTTGGTTATCTCAAAATATGCCAACTCATCATATGTGACTTCTGGTGGCCAGGCCTCACTTCTCAGGTCCACTGGTATGTCAAAGGCTGTGCCTTGTATCAACAACACAAGGCCAACACACATCCCACAGTTTTCCCTCCATCTCTGATTAAATCCCTCACTTTGTGTCCCTTTTAAAAAATCTCTTGTGATCTCATCACAGATCTTCTTGTCTCTGCTGGCTTGGACAGCCTTTTTGGTCATGGTCAACCATAGGCTTACTAAGGGGGTAAATTTATGCCCAACAAGAAAACTATCACTGCTGAGGGTGTTACTACCCTCTTTTTTTATAAGGTCTATCACCAATAGGGACTATATAACAAGATAATCTCTGATCATGGCTCCTAGTTCATCTCCACCTTCACCAGAGAACTTGGCCACCTCCTGAAGTATAACCTATCCATCTCCATGGCCTACTACCCACAGTCAGATGGCGAAACTGAGTGGGTCAACCAAGAAGTGGAGATTTACCTTTATATCTACTGTGAAAACACCTCCACCACCTGGTCTAAGCATATTACCCATGTGAAATTTGTGCATAATCACCACTTCCACTCCATCACTGGCAAATCACCATTTTTTCTCATGTATGGCTTTGAACCTCATGCTCTCCCCACTATTATCACAGAAACTCTCCTCCTAATCCTTGAGAAATGCTTCAAGGCCTTATCTGCAACAAGGGATAAAGCCCTCACTTCACATGAACTCACACATCAGGTTATGGCATCTCATGCCTGCCACTCTTTCACCTTCTTTGCCAAAGGTGATAAGGTCTGGCTTGAGGCCAAAAACCTAAACTGCTATATCACTGCCCCAAAGTTTGCCCCCAAAATAGAAGGACCCTTTATTATCATGGATGTCCTATGTTGTAATCTTATTCAAATTCTCCTCGTTTTTGCGATCTCAATGGTGTTACACACCACATTACATAATATGACATCACTGGTCTAGACTGATCACATAACATAACATCATCAATGACATCAGAGATCTGGACCCTCTTATCTCTTATCTATGATGTCAGTAATCTAGACCACCTCATGTTAGACACATGTAGCTTAGTCATGCCTCATGTATATAATAGTAGTAGACATATATAAAGTGACTAAGAGTTGAGCTAAGCCCCAGCTTCGACCTCTTGTGTCTTTGTGACCTAAGTCATGGTCCTCCTCCTTTTCCTTAATCTTTTCTTGTGGTTAGTAGAGACTGACATTTGTGCCCTGCTAGGTCACTTCAGGTCGAAGCTGCCATACATTGCTCTCTATGCTTATGCCAGATACATACGTGCACTGCTCATCATTTCTACTCACTGTTGGAAAGCCGATCCACAGGCATAAAGTGGTCATCATTCTATCAGGAACATGTTTGCTATATGACAGCTAGGAGACAATGACTCCTATACAAAACCATTTGAGCTGCACACATTGGGTGCAATAGTTGGTTCACATTGCTAGAGCTTTGACCTCATTACAGAGGACACATCTAGCCACCAACAAGTAATGATCAATCTCTTTTGCATATAGTGGGTCAGTGCAGCTGTTCTGGGCAGTGTAATCTAGTGTAATCATAGACTCTTGCATAAGATCTACAGTCTCAGCATACTAAAACATCAGCCATAGCCAGGCAGTACCCCAATCCCCCCCCCCTTGACTCTCTGGTCCCAAGCCAGTGTACAAGACTCATCCTTGTGAAATGAAACCCCTGTGGAGCCCTCTTCATAATAGTGGCAAGCAGGTTTTTTTTTTTTTTAGTTAATGTGTATGATTGGTTATGAATTCCTTGCTGTTTAAAAATTTGCCCCCAAACCTGAGTGGGACTAGACAGGAAACACAAGCTTTCAACTTGAAGCTGCCAATGTCCTGCCCCACCTTCTACAACTCTTTTTTGATACTTGCCATAGCACCCCTCCCTCAGATAACCTCTACACTGCCACTGCCACTTTCCACATAACCAAAAATGTCAGGGTTGTCTCAGAAAATCAATAACCTCACAGACCAGTTGTCGAACCTGCAACTGGATGTCACCACCAAGGCCAAGAGAATAATTGGTGATCTTAGCCTATGGGATGGCAACAAGAGTATCTTCCACCTTTGGTGGATAAAGGTAAAACTCTATCTCAAAGTCAAGAAGCTTGACAAGTGCAAAGAAATATACATGATTGTCAGCCACTTGGTGGAAGATGCTGCCCCGTTCACCATAACCCTCCTTGAGAAGTATGGGGAGGAAGGTGTTGATGATTGGCCATCATTGGCTGATAACAAGATGCTTATCATGTCTTATTTTGTAATAGGCACTCTTTGCCACAAGGCCTACAAAAAATTACTTAATCACAAACAAAGTGGCAATTTTACTATTTTTATGTGGGATTTTTTGGCATTGTTTTCTGACACTAAATGTAGTAAGGAAGAGGTGGTGCACTTGATCAAAATGGCAGTGCAATATAAGATTTATATTGAACATGAGTTACATGGGAAAGCACTTGATAATGATGACTTCAATGGATTGGTAGAGGCTTACACTGCCATCAACCAAAAATTCAATAGAATTGCATTGGCCTGGCCCACCATCGGACCAGCAGCCCCTTGTGCACCAAGCACCAGACCATTTGTTGCTCACCTCCTACCTCAACTCCCAGTACTGGGTCAGCAATTTACTCCCACTGGTATTCAACCCAGTCAAGGTGCCCCCATGAAGATAGATCATCAGATCTCCTGTGCTTCGTCTGCCCCAGACAATTGGACTTGCTTTGGTTGTCAAAAGAAAGGCCACATTTAGGCAATGTATCCAACAAATCCTTCCTGCCACCTCCACAACCATGCCTTGTATAAGGCTAGAGCAGCAATCTCTGCTCTCCCTCCTCAGGCCCCAGGGTACCCTGCTGCATCCTAGTACCCCCAACAGCAGCAACAAGTCTCTGCTCCACCTGTTACGACAGGTGCGGATAGCGTTGGTCATAGACTTGATGTGCAACCTAAAGCTGTGAGACAAAGGCAAGGGGTGTATGTCCTGAGCACTATGCACAGAGACTAGTCACTACTCCACCTGGGCGAGTATGTAGTGACATCGAAGACAAAGACAGAGTATCCTCGAGTGAAGATGCTGTAAGGCCAAGTGATTTCAAAGGGAGAGCAGAGGGGAGTGAGAGGGTCAAAGATGCAATAGATTACTATCTCGAGTAGGCTCAAGCTGGAGTTACACTGCTCATACTATGCTCTATTTATATGTAAGAGTCCTGTGCATGGACCAAGCAGTACTACAGCTCGATAAGAGAGAGATCCAAAATGAGTAACTGGAGATAAGGGGAGAATGAGTCATACACAGTGTGAAATGAGTCAGAAGGCTGTGTGTGATAGAACTGCATGAAACATTATGGAATATATGAGTCACAGATAAGAGATCAGGGAAATGCACAGCCATAACGCTGACTAATAGAAGGGCTGTGCATATATATAAGGTGGAAGGGAGTGAAAGAAAAGAGAAAAGGGGCCGATCGTAACACCACCCCTGCCTCCACAAGCACTGCAATCAGCAGCAACAGCCCACCATCAGGCTTGGATGATGGAAGAAGCAGAAGTCTACTGGCAAGATTGGCTCACAGTAGAGGCCCATGCCAAGGCAGGTTTTTAGCACTGACTTCTGATATGAGGGTGTCTGAGGTCTTAGGCAAAATTCTTTTCCTACATATGAAAATTCTTTAAATATAAAAAATAGTAATTCAGACTGTGTACCAGTTTCTGATCTTTTTGATTATGATAAGCCTGAATGGGAAGAAATTGAGCCTGTAATTAACTCTGTTGATTTATCATCCTCTTTTAATTATGAAGTGTTTGACATGCAAGAACTTGCCAAAATGGCTCAGAACAAAAACTATGAGTCTGTCTCATTCCTGTCACATGAATTGTTATCCTGATATAGTAGCCCATTAGACAAATATTCTGCCGTGAAGTCTCAATTGAGCTTGGCCCTAGAAGAAAAACATTACATGCTTAATTTCACACAAATACAAAAAAAAATGACTTAAAATATGAAATCCCTCACCAAATTCAGATGATGCCATATAAGACATGGCATTTACATGAAAATGCTCTAGAAGTGGAGTTAAAACTACTAAGGAATGACCAATCATCAGTTTGGGTGTCCACTTTAGTCAACAGCAGCACCACACACTGCTTTATTGACCAAGGATTTGTGACTGCTAATGCCATAGCATGCAAAGAGCTACCGAGGTCCATAGAAGTCAGGAATGCTGATGGTTCCATCAATATAGGGCACAGAATCACACATATATGCCAAATCAATGCTGAGATAAAAGAAGGTAATCAACTAGCATACTCATTCCCTTTGATGCTTAATGTATCAAACTTAGCTACAAATGTGGTCTTCTTAGGATATGAATTTCTATGACAGTATAATCTGTCCATAGATGGGGTGAATCATACAATGAGTTTTAACCAGTATGATGCTGTGTGCATCAATGAAATATCTCTGGAAGAACAGAAAATTATAAAAACAAAAGTTCCCATGGAATTCCATGACTTTTTAGATGTATTTTCAGAACATGAGTCTACTCGCATGCCACTGTGAAAAACATGAGATCATGCAATAGATTTGCAACCCAACTTTGTGCCCAAGAAGGGACATATAATATCTATGTCACAGACTAAACTTGCTGAGATCCATAAATGCTTTGATGGAGAACTAGCAAAAGGATATATTAGACCATCAAAGTTACCTCAGATGGCACTGGTGTTCTTTATCCCTAAAAAAGACAGAAAAAAGATATTAGTAATGGATTATCACTACCTAAATGAGAGTACTATTACAAATGCATATCCATTGCCTCACATCAATCAACTGGTTGATTGGCTTCATGGTGCCAACATGTTTACCATGCTAGATCTTCAATGGGGTTACACAAATGTTCATATGAAGGAAGGAGATGAATGGAAGGGTGCCTTTGTCACTCCTTTTGGTTCCTTCGAGCCCCTTGTTATGTATTTTGGTTACAAAAATGCACTGGCTATGTTTCAAGCCATGATGGATGATTTATTTCATAATCATTATGATGATACTGGTGCCTACATTGATGATCTTATTGTTTTTACTACTGGTCTTTCTCATGCCAAGCATGTTCAACATGTTCATGAAGTCTTACAGGTCCTTTAGGAAAATTATTTGTATTGCAAATCAAATCTTCAAAATGTGTCTTTTTTAAGAACAAAGTTGACTATCTGGGTATAGTCATATCTAAAGATGGAGTGGATTTGCAAAACATGAAAACAAAGGCTATTGCAGACTGGCCCCAACCACAATCAGTAAAGCAGGTTCAATCATTCTTAGAACTCTGTAATTATTATCGACAATTTATCAAAAACTTCACACATATGGCAAAGCCATTAATGGAGTTAACAAAAAAGGATGTCCCTTGGTCCTGGGGACCCATGCAAGAAGATGCATATTTATTGTTAAAAGAAAAGTTCACCAAAGCACCTCTACTTGCATACCCCAATAGTGCAAAAGAACTAAGGGTAGAAACCAATGCTTCAGACATCGCTACAGAAGCCATGCTATCTGTTCATTGTGAAGATGGTCTCTGGAGACCATGTGCCTTTATTTCATACTCTTTTGATGCAGCAGAACACAATTATCCTATTTATGATAAGGAAGGCAGCTATCATTCATGCCCTCAAATAATGGCAGCACTATCTTATTGGCAGTCTAAGATTTGAAATCTGGACAGATCACAAGAACTTAGAATATTGGAAAAAACCACAAACATTATTGCTATGCCAAGCTTGATGGCATGCCACATTGCAAGAGTTTAATTATGTTATAATTTACAAACCCAGATCTACCAATACTAGAGCAGATACTTTATCAAGAAGATCTGATCATGGTGATGCAGTGCAGAACCTAAACGAAAATATCAATATCATGGTGCTACCACCACAGGTCATTATCAACAATATGCACTTAGAATCACCTTTCCTGCAGAAACTGCAGAAAATGTCAAAAAACCTAAAAATACCTTTATGCATAACATGCTGGTTCGATGAACAGTGTTGTAACCTTATTCAAACTCACCTTCTTTTTCTAATCTCAACAGTGTGGTACACCACATTATGTAATATGACATCACTGGTCTAGACTGATCATGTGATATGACATCATCTATGATGACATGAGTCTGGATCCCTTATCTCTTATCTATGATGTCAGTAGTCTAGACCACCTCATGTTAGACACATGTAGATTAGTCAGACCTCATGTATTTAATATAGTAGTACATATATAAAGCGGCCAAGAGTCAAGCTGAGCCCCAGCTTTGACCTCTTGTGTCTTTGTGACCTAAGTTGTGATCCTCCTCCTATTCCTTAGTCTTTTCTTGTGGTTAGTAGAGACCGATGGTTGTGCCTGTTACGATCAGCCCCTTTTCTCTTTTCTTTCACTTCTTTTACCTTGTATTACCTAAATGCACATAGCCTCTTTCATTAGTCAGCATTCAAGGCTGTGCATTTCCTTTATCTCTTATCTCTGACTCACATGTTCTATGACATTCCATGTAGTTCTATTATGCACAGCCTTCTGACTTGTTTCATGCTGTGCATGACTTGTTTCTCCTTATCTCCAGTTACTCCTTTGGGGTTTCTTTCTTATCGAGCTGTAGCACTGCTTAGTCTGTGCATAGGACTCTGACATATAAATAGGGCGTAGTATGAGTGGTGTAACCTTAGCTTGAGCCTACTCAAGATAGCAATCTATTGTGTCTTTGACCCTCTTGCTCTCCTCTGCTCTCTCTCTGAACTACTCGGCCTTGCAGTATCTTCACTCGAGGACACTCCACCCTTGTCTTCAATGTCACTACATACTCACCAAGGCAGAGTAGTGACCAGTCTCTGTGCATTGTGCTCAGGACCTATGCCCCTCATCTTTGTCTCACAGCTTTAGGTTGCACATTGAGTCTACGGCTAATGCTATCCATGCCTGTTATAACAAAAGGCTCAAGCTCTTCGAATGTGACTACCCTTGCTGTAGCTTGCAGCCATTTCAGCCTCTCTGTCACCTTTAAAGGGGCACCCCCACTACCACCACCACCCATCGCAACCTCTTCCTCTTGGAGGTCTACTATGCCCCCTAGTCCCAGCTCCGGAGCTACCACACCTCCATCACCACCTAGTTCAAACCCTGTACCTCCAATGTCTTCGAAACCCACCAAACTCTGTCTTGCCCAACCCAAGGCCTTTTCAGGCAAGCAACGCAATGCCATGCCCTGGCTTTGCTTAGTACAATGCTACCTCACTGTAAATGTTGACATCTACTCTACAGACAAAAAGAAGATAGGTTTTGCCCTGTCGGTTATGAATGATGGAAGTGCACTCACCTGGGCAGATACCTTAGCATGCAAGGAACCAACATGACCCTAGGGTCTTGGGAAGAGTTCATCAAAAAGTTCAAAGGCCACTTTGAAAGCCCCAACACTGCTGCCAATGCTCTAACCTGGTTGGCCACCTATTGTGTCAACGAGTGACATGATGGAACCTTCCAACTGTCTCTCAGCCAGTATATCTCTGAGTTTCACAACCAGGTCAGCCTAGCAGGGCTCAATGAGGCAGCCACCACTGTCTGCCACTACTTCTCAATGGGCATTCCCCCTTCGCTCTCTGAAAAGGTGTACCTCATGGACACCATCCCTACCACTATTGACCATTGGATCAAGAATGCCTCTCGTCTCGATGACCAGCACAAATGTGCTAAACTTGTCACTCACCAGCACAAGCATTCCTCGACCCCCACCTTTGTCCCTCGCTCCACTCAAACCCCTTATGACAAAGACCCCAATGCCATGGATGTGGATGCCATCTGCATCCCTAAACTCACCCTGGAAGAGCATGAATGCTGCTTCAAACAAGGACTCTGCCTTCACTGTAGAAAGTCAGGTCACTTCTCCAATAAGTGCTCCACCTTCAAAGACCTCCCCCCATGCACCAAAGCTGACCAAAAGGTTGCCAAAGCTGAAGAAGAGATTCTGGGTCTTATAGATGAGGATGATAATGAAGAAATCCACATCAAGGCCATGGGGGTTAAAGATTTTTGAAAGGGAGGACTTCTTCAATGCAAGTACCTCCCCGACATTCTGTTTCTTGTGCACCTGTACTAGTATCCACATCCAATAGAGCTATGCACATTTCCATTCAGCTCATGGTACCTTCACACATGATGAAAGTCATTGACGCCCCTGCTCTTGAAGACTCAGAAGCAGAAATCTCATGCCTTGACTGGGTCTTCACCCAAAAACATTGACTCCCTCAAATCTGCCTTGATTAACCTATCCACGTATGCAACATAGATAAATTGGCAAACTCTAATGGAGATATACTATTCTCCACTGAACTCTATGTCTCTGTCAGAGAAGGGATTACCCAAAAGGTCCTCTTCTATCTTATGAACTGTAGCAAGGAAAATGTTAACCTTGGCCTCTCCTGGCTTCGCCTCACTAATCCTACTATTGACTGGGAAAAGCAAACCATCTCCATCCCTAAGGTCTTAGATCAATCTGCAGACCTGTATCACACCTATGTCACTGATCAAAAGTGACATGATTCCCACTACCGCACCCCACCCCTCCAGAGGTTTTGGAAAACCTCAATTCGGTGTATAAACACCACATCCAAGACACATCAACACCTGCACATGTAATTAGATATCAATCTGAGAAACAATGGCAACATCAGACCCTCAGCCATTACTTCATCAACTGCATCACCTGAGGAGGATCATACATCCTGCTCTCTGCTACCATCACCTGCTATTCCAAAGCCACCAAACTGGCGGAAAAAGTGGGAACCCAGACCTGGGACATTACTCTGCCCCCGGAATACTCTAACTTTGTCAAAGTCTTCGAAGAGAAAGACTGTGAAACCCTTCCCCCATCCCAACCTTATGACCATGAAATCAACCTTGATGAGTCTTTTGTCCCAAAGATCAGAAAGATCTATCCCTTGTCCCCCAAAGAACAAAGGGTGACAGAAGCCTTCCTAGATGAAAACCTCCACTCTGGGAAAATTTGTCCCTCCAAGTCCCTGCAGGCCTTCCCCTTCTTTTTCATTAAAAAGAAGGATGGCAAACTTCGTCCATGCCAAGACTACTGGTACTTGAATGAATATACTGTCCATGATGCCTACCCCCTACCACTTGTTTCCAATCTCATTGATAAGCTCAAAGGAGCCAAAGTCTTAATTTCCTGTCTTGACTGGGCCTTCACCTGAAAACATCGACTCCCTCACACCTGCCTCGAACAACCAATCTGTGTTCATAACGTAGACCAATCTGCAAACTCTAATGGAGATATCCTATTCTCCACTGAACTCTATATCTCTGTTGAAGAAGGGGTAACCCAAAAGGTCCTCTTCTACCTCATGAACTGTGGAAAGAAAAACATTATCCTCGGTCTTCCCTGGCTTCACCTCGCTAACCCCACGATTGATTGGGAAAAGCAAACCATCTCTGTCCCCAAGGTCCTCGATCAATCCATAGACCTATACCATGCCTACATTGCTGATCAAAAGTGACACAATTCCCACTACTGCACCCTGCCTCTTCAAGGCTTTTGGGAAACCTCGATTCAGTGTGTCAACACAACACCCGAAACCCACAGGCATCTACATGCATACTTGGACATCCAATCTGAGAAACAATGGCAACACCAAACTCTTAGCCATTATTCACTCAACTGCATTACCCAAGGAGGACCATACATCCTACCCTCAGCCATTATCACCTGTTACTCCGAAGCTACTAAGCTTGCAGAAAAAGTGGGAACCCAGACTCAGGAGATTACCTTACCTCCAGAATACTCCAACTTTGCCAAAGTCTTCGAAGAGAAAGACTGTGAATCCCTTCCCCCATTGTGACCATATGACCATGAGATAAACCTTGATGAGTCCTTTTCCCAAAAATTGGGAAAATCTACCCTCTATCTCCAGAAGAACAAAAGGCAACCAAGGCCTTCCTCAATGAAAACCTTCGCTCTGGAAAGATTCACCCATCCAAGTCCCTACAAGCCTCCCCTTTCTTCTTCATCAAAAAGAAAGATGGCAAACTTCACCCATGCCAAGACTACCAGTACCTCAATGAACACACCATCCACAATGCCTACTCCCTACCTCTCGTCTCTGACCTCATCAACAAGCTCAAAGGAGCTAATGTCTTTACCAAGTTTGACATTCACTGGGGTTACAATAATGTGCATATCAAGGATGGTCATCAGTGGAAAGGTGCTTTCATCACCCACAAAGGCCTCTTCGAACCTATGGTCATGTTCTTCAGCATGAACAACTCTCCCTCAACCTTCCAGCATTTCATAAATGATTCATTCCAAGATATGATCACTGAAGGATGGCTCATCATCTATATGGATGACTTGCTCATCTTCTCTCCGGACAATAAGTCCCACACAGAAAGAACCTGCCACATCCTCCAACACATGATGGAGCTAGATCTTCATCTATGCCTTAGCAAATGCAAGTTCGCCACCCTGGAAGTAGATACCTTGGCATGATAGTCAAACCAGGCGAACTTGCTATAGACCCAGTCAAGCTCGATGAAATCACCTCATGGCCAGTCCCAAAGAAAGTCAAAGATGTACACTCCTTCCTAGGATTTGCAAACTTTTACCAGCATTTCATACCCTTATACTCAGATGTCACTCGCCCACTCATTAACCTTACCAAGAAAACTGCTGCGTGGCTTTGGACACCCCAATGTCAAACCTCCTTTGATGAGCTCAAAAAGCTCTTCCTCTCCTGACCCATCCTTCAGCTCCCAGACCTCTCCAGACCCTTTGCAGTAGCCACCGATGCATCACATGATGCTACTGGGGCTATTCTCCTACAGATCAATTCAAACAGGGATTGGCATCCCTGTTTCTACCTCTCCAATCATTCTCCCCTGTAGAATGAAATTACGATATCTTCAACTGAGAGCTCCTAGCAATCATCCATGCTCTTAAATCTTGGTGCCACTATCTTCGTGGTTTACAGTTCCCTGTGCAGGTCTTCACCGACCACAAGAACCTGATGTACTTCCATCAACCCCAAAACCTTAACTACTGCCAGGTGCAGTGGCTCCTTGACCTTGCAGATTTCGATCTTAGGATGACACACATCCCCAGTTCCCTGCTCTCCAGCCCCGACGCCCTTTCCCACCACCCCGACTGACTCTCGTCTGAGTTAGATAACCAGGCCATTACCCTCCTTCCCAAAACCCTCTTCATCTGAGTTATCAACTCTGTCCTCGCAACAGCCATCCAGAAAAACTCAACTGATGATGAACTTGTTATCTGCCTTCATGCCAACCTCAAAGGACCTGTCACAACCTCTAACCTCCACAACCACCTCTCCGATTGGCAATTCAAAGAAAACCTCCTTTGCTACCATGACCGTGTTTACATCCCAGAGCCTGACTGCCCCACAGTCATCACACATGCCCATGACCACCCCTCCGCTGGCCACCCTGGATACCTAAAAACCTGCCAACTTGTTGCTCATGACTTTTAGTGGCTGAGCCTTGCCACCCAAGTCCGTCGATACATTGAAGGCTGCACCCTCTGCCAACAGAACAAGGCGAACACCCACCCCACCATCTCGCCACTCTCCCCAATCAAGTTCCTTGTGTTACGACAGGCATGGGTAGCATCAGTCGTAGACTCGATGTGCAACCTAAAGCTGCGAGGCGAAGACAAGGGGTGTATGTCCTGAGCGCAATGCACAGAGACTAGTCACTACTCCACCTAGGCGAGTATGAGTATGTAGTGATGTCAAGGGGCGAAGATAGAATATCCTTGAGCGAAGACGCTGTGAGGCCAAGTGGTTCAGAGGGAGAGCAGAGGGGAGCGAGAGGGTCAAAGATGCAATAGATTGCTATCTCAAGTAGGCTCAAGCTAAGGTTACACCGCTTGTACTACACCCTATTTATATGTAGAGAGTTCTGTGCACAGACCAAGCAGTGCTGCAGCTCGATAAGAGAGAAACCCAAATGAGGTAACTGGAGATAAGGGAAATGAGTTATGCATAGCGTGAAATGAGTCAGAAGGCTGTGTATGATAGAACTACATAGAATGTTGCGGAACTTATGAGTCATCGATAAAAGATAAGGGAACGCACAGCCATAGATGCTGACTAAAGAGAAGGGCTGTGTGCATTTAAGTAATACAAGACAAAAGGAAGTGAAGGAAAGAGAAAAAGGGGCCGATCATAACACCTTGCCTCCTGTCCTTTCCAGCAGATCTCCTGTGATCTCATCACTGACCTGCCCTTATCAAATGATTTCGACAGCCTATTGGTCATGGTTAACCATGGGCTTACTAAAGGGGTAATTCTCTGCCCCACTAAGAAACACATCACCACTGTGGGAGTAGCAACCCTCTTTTTCCACAAAGTCTACCATCACTGGGGCCTCTACAACAAAATTATCTCTGACAGAGGCCTATAATTTGCATCAACCTTCACTTGGAAGCTTGGAAAGCTCCTAAAATATGACCTCTCCCTATCTACCACCTACCACCCCTAATCTGATGGCGAAACTGAGTGCATCAACCAAGAAGTTGAAACATACCTTCAGATCTTCTGTGGTAACAATCCGACTATATGGGCTGATTATATCACCCAAGTGGAATTCACACACAACCACCACCCCCACTCCATCACTAGAAAGTCCTCGTTCTACCTCATGTACAGCTTCGAACCTCGTGCCCTTCTCATGGTTCTCACAGAAACACCACTTCCAGCCCTGAAAGAATGCCTTAAGGCCCTATCCACAGCAAGGAATGAGGCACTCGCTGCCCATGAACTTGCATGCCAGGTGATGGCATCTCGAACTCACCACTCATTCATTCCATTCATCAAGGGAGACAAGGTGTGGTTAGAGGCAAAAAGCCTTAACCACCACATCATGAACCCCAAATTCACACCCAAAAGAGAAGGACCCTTCATTATCACAGATGTCCTATCCCCCCTGACCTACAAACTCCAACTCCCAATGACATGGAAGATCCACCCTGTGTTTCACACTTCTCTCTTATCACATTATCGCAAAAACAGTGTCCATGGCCCAAACTTCCTAGCTCCACCCCCGGAGCTAATAGAAGATGAAGAGGAGTACAAAATTGAGAAGGTTCTATGCCATAGAGGAACACCCCACTCTCACATGTTCCTGATCCGATGGAAGGGCTATTTGGCTGAGGAAGACTTCTGGGTTCCAGAATGGAACTTGAAAAATGCGAAGTCCGCCCTCCAGAAATATAAGAACCTCCACCCGAAGGCCTTTCCTCCCTCAAAGTAGTAGCTTTCTCATCTCGCCATACCTACCATTGTCTTCACCCCTTTGCCTCTTCACTTCTCATTTACCCTATCTAATGTCTCTGCCTCATCTATCTTGTCTCCCTCTTCTGTGTCCATTTCAGTACCTCCTATGGAGGATCATCTTGCTTCGCCACCATGTACCCCTTCTCTGCAGATGGCCAATGCTTCTCATCATAAGAATGTTGTGGTATTAGCAGCAAACAATACATCTCCTAGCCCTGGCACTATATATACTATCTCTATCCTCAAGCTGCCCACTGATGCCCCGACCTCAGTAATCTCCATGGATATTCCCCTCCACACCCACACCCTCCATTCTTCAGACTCCACTGATGATGAGCACAGCATGCTTCACAAATTCCTCATGGATCCCCATATGTTCACAGGAATCTCAGCCTTCACTGACCCCTCTTCCTTGTTCTTCCTCCTTTTCATGGTCTACCTCTAGCTAGAACATCTTCCCCATCTTTTCCAGTCCCTCATCAGTAATGATCACTGTAGCATCGCCTTCGTCGGGACCTCTATCTGAACCATCATTCCAGAGCCATTGGACATGTCCATGACCTAGCTCACCTGCTAGGTTACCTAGAGTTCATCCAAGATATTGACAGGTACCTCTGGAAGACTGCTGTGGTCTCAGTCCCCACCAACATCACCATCACTGGTTATGACATCCACTCTCCCTCCCTGACACCCTCTAAAATTATCCATGATTTTGTCCCAGTGGCCAATGGAATGCCCAGTACCTCTTCCTCAGCCCTCGACCCCATGAAAGCCTTAGCTATTGATGCTCTCCAGGCCCGCTTTGACTGAATCCAGGAAGCCATGATCCAATGATGCATTCTACAAGGGGACTTACCCTGTTCAAGTGACCATAACCGGTATCACGACTCTTGTTTCATATGCCACAGGCTCGGGCATATCAGGGTGCATTACCCTCACTATATATGCTCCTTTTGCCATCGCCGCTCCCCCGGCCACACCCAGGCTGTTTGCCCTTTCCATAACTGTCATTCCGTGCCTGTATCCTCCTTCTCCTCTGCTTCCTCCCACAGCTCCTACCAATCCTGTGGGTCCTTTCAGCCCTGCACCTCCCATACTTCCGGTTGCCCTCAGTGCTCTGGCCATGCACTTCCAGTGCCTCCACCTCGATCCCCACCAACATTAAATGAGGATGATGATTTCTGCTTCAACTTGATTGGAGAAAGTAACATGTGCAGGTCGCCCATTGGATCTTGCTGCGGTTTGTAGAAAGGTGGTCTCACTAGGGTTTCAACCCTACTAAGGGGGTAATGTTATGATTGGCCCCTTTTCTCTTTTCTTTCACTTCTTTTACCTTGTATTACCTAAATGCATATAGCCTCTTTCATTAGTCAGCATTCATGACTGTGCATTTCCTTTATCTCTTATCTCTGACTCACATGTTCCATGACATTCCATGTAGTTCTATTATGCACAGCCTTCTGACTCATTTCACGCTGTGTATGACTCATTTCTCCTTATCTCCAGTTACTCCTTTTGGGTTTCTCTCTTATTAAGCTGTAGCACTGTTTGGTCTGTGTGCAGGACTCTGACATATAAATAGGGCATAGTACATGTGGTGTAACCTTAGCTTGAGCCTACTCAAGATAGCAATCTATTGCATCTTTGACCCTCTCGCTCCTCTCTGCTCTTCCTCTGAACTACTCAGCCTCACAGAAACTTTGCTTGAGGACACTCCACCCTCATCTTCGATGTTGCTACATACTCGCCAAGGTGGAGTAGTGACCAGTCTCTGTGCATTGCACTCAGGACCTATGCCCCTCATCTTCGTCTTGCTGCTTTAGGTTGCACATCAAGTCTATGGCTGACGCTATCTACACCTTTCGTAACAGTGCCCTGCTAGATCACTTCATCCTATCTTCTCTGACATACAGACTCTAACTTTCAGTCACATGGAAGATCCACCCTGTGTTCCATGCATACAGTGACCTCAAAAACCCTTTCCATACTAACCCCAATGGCAGTGCGCACAGCGCACTGCCAATCACTGTGGGAATTTCGCTTAGCTTTGGTGGGGATATAAATAGAACATACTCTTGGCTACAA
>JBBPUL010000042.1:0-59522 GCA_038094675.1 Spongispora temasekensis
CTTGTCAATGAGAAATCCAACAGACGTGGATGCGAGTGTGCTAACAGTTGCTTGCACAGCGCTCTGCCAGTTGTGTTGACTTGACCTTGCAGGTTCGTGAGGCGAAAGGGTGCTGGGACCAGCAAGCAGCTCGATGGCATTCTCTGGACTGCTTTGTATGATGAATGGATTGTCATCACGAATGACCACAGGTGACGAGGCATGTGAAGATGATGCTATGGTTCCAACTGAGGTGAGTGGTTGCAAACTCGAGCTATGATATTGACGAATCATGGAGGCGACTGCACGAACGGGACTGGGTTGTGGGAGTGGCAAACAACCCCGTGAAGACGTCTCCAAACTGGGAGCCATCATTTCCTTGGATACGATGTCAGGATTTAATGGCCAGACTCCTGTTTTTTCGAAGGCTTTGCGGACGAGCTCGGGAGTAAGAACCTTTCGGTGAGCCTTTGCATATATAGCAATGAAGTTCTCCTTTGTGATTCTCTGCCCTGTAGTGCTTTTGTGTTGATCCTGTTCATCTGACCAGCACCGCTTCAATGGTCCAAAAATGACCACATCTAACCCTTGATAAATATGTGTCGTATGTGCCGGATAACACAAGACATGGATTTTTTGCTCCTTCGCATACCCTAAGAAGGCCTCAGTATAGTGAGAGTTATGTCCATCAACGAGGAGGAGCCGATCTCGTCTGTTGGCTTTGCTTCGAGTCTTGTTATCAAAGTCTTCAAGCCACAGCCTCCCAATGACTCCGTTGGTCCAACCTTTTTCAGAATACGCAATGCTAACGAAATGTGACTTGATGTGAGCACTCACTTGTCTACGTGATATGAGACACTTACCTTGCTTTCAGGGTACTATTATCTCGATGCCAATTAGTTGAGAATGATTGGCCTTTGTAGATGCAGAGCGGAGGAATTGCACTTCCATCTGCACAGATTGCGAGCATCACGGTGATAGTTTCCTTTGTCCCATCTCGTTGCTGATACTGAATCTTCTGCCTTGCAGGTCCAATAACACACCTTCTCTGCCCAACACCTGGCTAAAACCCCATTTCATCAGCAGCCCAAATGCAATCTGGCGTGATTTTGTATTCATCAAGCGTGCGCCTGAGGAGATCAAACCATGCCTTGTGCATATGTTCATTGACAGCTCGACCTCGGTTTGACTCAAGTGAAGAACTCCAGTAAACATTGATTCGGTGATGGTTACGATCGAGAAATCGAGCCGTCCAGTTCTTTCCCACTCCATCCTTGAGGAAAGCGGAACCCAAACGGGCCCGCAAAACTGCATCAACATGGTTTTTTAGACTTTCGTGAGTGAGAGGAAATCCACGTGCAGCGAGTTCGATACAATAGGCAATAATGGCTTCTTCTTCTGTAGGTAGCAACCATCCTGTATTGCTCTGGTTTGCCTCTGAGCAGCTCCTCCCTCCATCGAGACGTCTCTTGAGTGTAACATGACTGATCGTGATATTTTTCTTCCTGTTTTTCATTTCTTCTGTGGCCTGTTGACAAAGTGCACGTAAGCTTCGTCTCTCGATCTCTGGTTTTTGCTGGTCCTCTTGATGAAGTTCGAGAGCATATGCGAGTGCTTCTTCTTTATCTAGAGCTTGTTGGTATTTTTTCTTTGCGTCTGACTTTGAACGGCCACCCATGGCACACTACAAAAACGAGGTCATCTTCGTCCTCCAGCTCATTGCTAGCACCGGATCTTGCTTTCCAAATAGGTACTAGTCTTGCTTATGTTATACTGCTTCTCGCCTATTGCTTATGATAAGATAATGATAACGTCAACATGCTCTCGTCTGACTTGCTTGACCGGCATCATCCTGGCAGGAGGAACAAGCATTGTCTCTAAGATTGTACACCAGAAAAATGTCCCTGAGACCTTATTCTATATGTTCTAGGTGTCTGTCTGACTCTAATAAGTATCATGTCACAATAATTCACCCATTAGTCAGTTTTTCAGTGAAGAAACATGATCAGAACATGAGTGGGAATAATCCAGGCGCAGAAAACCATTTACACTAGTGGCAGTCCATTATATCTTGCTCTGAGTACAAGTAATTGATGATATGTACCAAGAATTTTGTGTGTTAAACATGTTTGTTTCAAGTGATGGTGGTGTTTCAAGTGACGGTGGATGACTGTATGTATTTTGAACGAAAGTAAAGATGTGATATATTACTTATAGGCCCTGAGTCCGTCCTAAGTTATCGGCAAAATAGAGGGAAATAGAACAAGTACCTCGCGTCCGATACAACTCACCGCTGCCTCTAGAGTCACTGCATCGAGACCCGATTGCAGATTTAAATTAAGAATGCGGGGAGGATCGCAAATCGATCGATTTTTCAAGCATCGTTATTTAGGTGCGGGTAGAGGGTCGCCTCAGAGCGAAGAAATGTGCGCCTTCGTTCGTTCGACATGCTCCTATACTAGTCAATATATACATACTCGCTACGTCTCGCGTTTTAGCATGCGAGCGTTCTCTGGTGAGTGCATGATTGTGCGAGTTCGGTCCAGTAACTTGACCTTGCTGGCATGCCTTTTGAGTAGTACTACACGTGCAATGCTGCATAATCCATGCGAATCGGTGATGTTTGGACGGTAGCTCGTACGAAATTTACTGCACAGGGGGTATGTGCATCGTGATTCCGAGTCATATGTCAGGCAAAAAAGCCGTTAGGCTCTCCTGGCCCAAGTCGAGCTCTTGTACGTCGTTGGAGTTGATATTCAAAGCTCATATCGAAAGCGTCCAGACGTCTTTACCACACAGGAAATTTAACTAAAGAGATGGTCGGGTGACCCAGAGTCCTGAGACGATAGTTCTCGGCAATTGCTCGAACCAAACTATGGTACCTTTCGTTGGACCTATGTATACGAAACGCACCTATTGTGGCAATGGTACTCGAGAGATGTCAATCTACATGTCGAATACATCAAAAAATGAACCTCACTTACATTGCAGACGCTCGACCAAACGCTAACATCTTCGCCTCGTGAATCTTCTCAAGGTGAACTTGAAAATAAGAGGTGCTACCGTCTCAGGCATAAGGCATGACATGATCCTTGTCCTACGAGACTTTGTCGCAATGCCCATCGCAGTCCGTGTTATCTGATAGCATCGAGAAATTTCACGTTCTTGGAAGGAACAAATCGGGAAGATTGCAGAGCAAATTTGCTATTGATGTGTAGTTGAGACCTGCAGCCTGCTACAGCCTCATAAGTAAAAGAAAATCGAACAGGACAACCAGGACGAGTCTCATAGCCAATAAAAGAAAAGGTCATTCCCAATTCAAAAGTGGGTCGTATTCATTAAATCAGTTTTTTTTTTTTTTTTGATATCATCGACATGAATGTAGAAAGTGCGAATGTCATAGGGGCTCACCTTGGCATAAATATGGCACCATCAAGTTGGAATCGGTGAAAGCATGTTAAAGCGGAGATTAAATAGCAACCGAGGGCTTTTTGCACAAATATTCTTTTTTTGTGTGGCTGTGATCACTTTTTTTTTTCGCGCTACATATTTGCCACACATTTTTGTGGCTATGCGATTTTGTTTGCCGTTTTGTATTACGTAATATATTATTGCTGTAACTAAAGCGTACGGTCCCAGGTACCAAGTTGGGGCTTTGAGCAGTGTGTGCAGGGGACCTTGCAGGGAGGGCTCTCCCTGCAAAATGGGGACGAGGGCGTGCGTGTGCACTGAACGGAACTGGTCCAGCTCGGGACCCCCGAAGCAGTAGCAGGGGTCCAAGTCCTGGCAAAGTAACCCCCAACATTGCCACCGGCCCAGCGTGCGCCTCATCGTCGTCGAAGCGGCGTGGGTGCACAGGCTGGAGCAAGAGCATGCGTGCATGCACGCACACGCACATTCATGCATTTGCATGGGTGTACGTATGCGTACATGCAGCATGCACGCTGCAAGGCTCACGCGGGCGGGTGTGGACAAGTAAGGAATGAGGGTGGTGCGCCCACTTTCGTGCATGTGCGCTGATAGACGCGTCGTCGTCGACGTGTCCGCTGTCGCGCCAGTTGGCGTGTTTGGTGGCACGTTGTCGTCGGCGTCGGTGTCTTCACGTGGGGGCGCGTTGGTCGACGCATTTTCGTCGTCCTTACGTCTGCCATCGTGCTGGCAGTTGGCGCGTTTGTAGTGCGTCATCCTCGTCGTCGAGTGTCTGCCGTCGTGCCTGTTGGCGCGGTTCGTGGCGCGTTGCCGGGGTCGGCGTCTTTGCGTGGGGACGCATTGGCCGAAGCGTCCTCGTCGTTCTCGTGTTTGCCGTCACGCTGGCAGTTGGTGCGTCGTCCTCATCGTCGTCTTTGTGTCGACATGTGTGGGCCCAGGTAGCAGCAGCAGGCGGCACGTGATGGTGAGAGGAATCACAGCCACAAAAAAAAAAAAAATCTCAGGAGAGAAAAAAAAAACGAAACTTTATGGTAACTTATGGGGAAAAAGCGTGATCACAGGTGTGCAGATCTCCCGCCATACGAACGTTTGAGTGCGAGTTTTGATCATATCATTATCGGCGAATTTATTTACTGTGTATTATCCACCTTCGACCATGCTGGTCCATGCATGGTTTTGGTGAGCACGCATTTTAGCACCGACGGATCATGAATTGCGAGGTAGTCTGGTGCGTCCTGCGTCCGGGATCTTACTGCGCAAAATAATGTGCCAGCGTTACAGCTACAAACTTTGGAGTATCTATTGGCCAGCGTAAGATTTTGATTTTACAGTATTTCCTCTATATGCTTGCTGTTGGGCCTACGGTTGGTTCGACAACGACTGCGAAGCAATAGATGCCAGTGGCATCTCGTGTCCCGGGCATCACTCCATTTACTAATGTATAACTAACTTAGAGTATGGGCGGGTGCAAATGACTATGGCTCACCCTACGGTCGTGGAGAAAGTCCCTATGTGGTGCTTCCACTGCCATCCCTGCTCCTGCAAACTACATCGAACCTAATCCGAGGCGTTTGGATCAGGAACGGTTTTATTCTGGGATAGGAACCGCCACCATCACTATAGTGTCGGTGATCGTAGTAATGCGATCATGCCGATCAAGCACAACAACAACCAGCGCAAGCTTTCATTCAGGCCACACTATCACGCTGACAGAACTGATACACAAAAACACATCACACGTTGCATCAACAATGAAAAAAACTACTTGCAGGCACGCGGTGAGAGCGACATCATACTAGTTATGAAACGCCGAGGCCTGTGAGCGTCAGGTCACGTACTAATCGGACTCGGATGCTCAAAGAAAGGATTTCGGCCAGAATCTGGGCGATATCGGAAAGTCTTTTTTTTTCCCTTCGCCGAGGGCTGTGATAGAGTTAGTCAAACGTGAAGATTATGAATTTAAACGACGACAACGTTGGCGGTGGGGTTAACATATCCGTGGCCTGCGCATTGAGAATGACGGAAGCTGTCTCCGGCCAATGGATTGGCATCTTCCCCGGGTATGTGATGGGATTGAAGGCAAGTGTCGTCCACTATTATAAGAGTTCTTCACGACCTGAGTCAATACTGAGCACTGAAGCTGAAACCAGTGGTTTTTCAACCTGACATCCTCCCTCTATACTTTTTCCCAGATCCTAATTCCAGTCTGGTACGAGGATGATGATTTATTATTCGGTAGTACCCTACGCGCGCGTGTGACAAGAATGTTAACTAAAAGACAAAATACTTTAATACATGCTAGTGGATGCAAGAGTTTCGAAAATAACGGAAGATAATCCAGATATAAGCAATACCATAAACAATGTGGTTGCGTCTGCGTATACGCAGTTACTTATGCAAATGTATAGTGTGACAACGATAAAATCAAAGAGAGGTTGGAAAGGTCCTTACGAGCGAGACTGTCAAGTCACGGAGGAGAATATGAAATGTCCTCAGGCTTCTTACTCTGGCGCGAGCACGTACAACTCTGGAACCCATATGTTCCTATAGTAGTGAACGGAGAGGAGAACCAAGTCTGACACTCGAATACCCTGCAGGTTGGGGTCCATGCTCCACCTTTCCCAACCAGGGGAGAGTGGCTGCATCTAATGTAGCGTTGGTGTCAGTGATGCAATTGATATATGTGCATGAATAACCCCAAAGGGTGCTTACACGATAACCCTTGTGAAAATCAAGAAGCAAAAGACAAATGTCCCTCGCGAACTGCAGACGAGTGATATAGTTCCCGCATGGACATACGTTGATGCGCCCGCGCATTGGGTTGGCAGTGGTGGTGGGTACGAATCCAGGCCACTTGTTAAAAGGCAAGTTATGCGTCAAGGTACACAAAGGATTCCTTTGAGCGCCACCCACCTCCAAGTTCACCACCGTCGATCTCCAACCGTGGTCCGCAAGGACGAGCTCATCCGGACCCTCAATTCTCGCGGTTCCCCTTAGGATATCCTTCACAAGCACGCCAGGCCAGCCCGGGGAGGAAAAGTAAAGGACCCCCGGGAATGTTTCCTGAAGGCGCGCGTATTGGGGCGGGCGGGGTAGCCGCTCGATGCGTTGCTGGCTCGATAGGTAGTAGAACCTCGGCATGTCTGCGCGCGCAGAAGCCGGGTGCCACAAAGGCAGGACCCCCATAGGCTCATCCTAAAGAGACGTGAAATCAACCACCAGAAGAAGGAAAAAAAAGTGTGGATGCTCACCTCAGCTCTCTCCCAATATGTGACACCACGATTGTTAGAGGACGACATATCGATAAGAAGGATTGATCTAGTAAAGTAAGAGAGTTAGAAGCGAAAGACGTGTTCTAGTTGCCTTAGTGTGGCGGGAGGCACCGTCCTTTATATATACACAAAGCAGATCCACGTCCTGGTGTAAGCTAAAGCGTCGAAGCAAAAAAAAAAATGCAAGCGCACTATGTTGGTGCCACATGTCAATAGATTCAGGACAATACGTCGACATCCAACTAACAAACAAACCTTGACTTAAAATCAACATGTTTCGCACACCATAGATAACACCTTTGGCCGAACATAAACAAAGCATCGGAATGAATTTATTGAACTTACACCGTTTCAATCAGGGGCCATGCGGACAAGGACAGCAATTTGAGACATTGGAATCTAAGAAAACAAGAAAAAAATCGATTAAAGATGCTGCACGGACAAACTCCATCCAGATTGGGTTCGATGTGACGCCAGCGATGAGACACAGCCTAATGCCTGAGTGGCGTGCCATACCCAGGGGTTCCCACGCTTCGGTCCCACGTGACGACCCCCTAGCCTCTGGCCCGGATTTTCGCGAAGGTCGAAAACTTTGGCGGGGCTGTTGTGCCCAGGCGCAGACCGTTTGGTGCGAATCGCACTCAGGGCGCTGTAGAGCCGAAACGGTCCCAAACGGTCTCGACCGTTTTGGACCGAGCGTGGGAACTAGTGATGTCAGGGCCCGGCCTGGCCCGAAAGCCCCGGCTCGGCTTTGGGCTCCCAAAGCCCCTAAGGACGGCCCGGCCCGGCTCGAGAGCCCGGCTAAATTGTATAAAATACTACTTGATGCCAAAATGCTCCCCATCTCACTCATCATCAATTTCTTTGCCACCCTCATCAAAATCGAGCTTGCCACATCAGCAAAACAACCTTTTGCATTTTGGCAGAGTGTGGCAGTGCTCCACAGAGAGGTACCCAAAATTACAGACACTAGACAAGGGTTGTTTTGCTGATGCATGGACTGCCATTTCAGTAGCAAATGACAGATCCTCTTAAGCAAGAACATTCAACTTTGTAGCACACTTCAAAAATTGAAGTGCCTCTAGTACTGTATGTTGGCCTTGAGTCAGTTGTACATACTGCTTGCTAATCATTACTCTTGCAGATGATCCAATGACATGGAACTTGCCATAATTGGGAGGAAATTCTGTTGAATGATGGACTAGTAATGACACTTCTGAAGTGTTCAAAGTGTTTCAAAGTGTTTCAGAGTGTTCTGAGATCTCAAAAAGCTTGAAAGCATCAGAATATCCAAAACTATGTACAGAACTTAGTACTAATGGTAATATATGTATGTCATAATGGTTCATATTGCTTATATATATACAAGTGGGTGGCCTATTGAGGGGCAAGCCTCTCTATCACTGTAATATGTAATTATGAAGTTCAGAGTTTAGAATAGGACTTAACAATACATATTATCATGTATCATTACTCTGCAGTTGTGCAATGACACACTGATGGGCACAATGGCAAACACATCAAAAACAAAGATGACATACTGCAAACATGCCAAGATAACTGCCAGCATGGCAGATGCAAGAATAATGAAAATATGGGCATAGCAGAAGATGCATCAACAACACATCTATAAGCATACACACATAATAGTGGGTGCAATTCTAACCTGTTCACATTTGTCTGTGTAAGCCTTGCAGCATAAATGTGTGTGTGCATTTATATATGTACATAGAGAATAAGCTAGTCTTGTTCTTGTTGGATCCCCTCTGACAATGATAGTCCACCTCCAGTTGAGTTTTGGTGTGAGGTACCTAGACACAAGTTATACAGTAGGTCACCTTCATTGAAATAAGACTACCTAATTCCAACCTACCTCACCCATTACTAGTACCCATAACAAAGCTTTACTTTTCATTTGCCTTAGCTGATCCACAGGCTTAAGTGGGGATTTGACTGTTATCATCAATAATGAGATAGCAAGAAGACTATGACCACTAATAGTGAACTGTATTACAGTGCTTGTCTAGTATACATAACAGCTAGTTCACTTTGTGGAGGCTACAATCACATTCAAGTAGACATGCTCTATTGCTAGCAAATAAAGATCAATCACTGTCACACATAGTGGGTCAGTACAGCTGTTCTGGTAGTGTAAACCAGTGGAATCATGATCTCCTCTGAAAGATTTGCAGCTTTAGTGAGCTAAATTGTCAGCTGTAGCCATGCAAATATCTAGTTCCTTCGCCGATTCTCCAGTCTTGAGCTGGTGTAAAAACCTGGCCCTGTAAGCTAGAACCCTAGTCGGAGCCCTGTTTCAAATTTCTCTTGCAATAGGAAGGTTATAGACTAATCAAGAGATCTATTCATGGCATCCTCTTTATAGTAGTGGCAAGTAGTATTTTTTAGATAATTGATAACACAGCCCTATTCACTTGTACTTGGTCATGATAAGATATGTAAAAGATGGCTGATGATCCTGCCTTGCTTCTCTGGGGTCAACAGATAGCACTTTTGCACCAATAACTAGAGAGTATGCAGTAACTGCTAGCTATAGCAGAACAATAGGCCTGCACTGCAGAGACCCAGGCCACCATCACCACAGGGGTAGCAAATACATAATCCACAAGTGACCACTATAGTGAAAAAGAAAGTTAATGTATGCCCTAACTCTGAGACATTCAATGGAGATTACAAGCTATTCAAGGAATGGCAGATGAATGATAATTTTTGCAGTGTTGGCTCATGTTGGCTCAATGAAAAGAGAGGACAAGTATGGCATGAGTCTGTGATTTCACAATACCATCAATTGGTTTCATGCAGGTACTACAAATGTAACTCTGGAATAGCCAGAAGGCATGAAGGAGATCAAAGCCCTTTAATAAGTACAGTTCTAAATAGGACACCAAAGAGATTTGGCCACTAAGCAATTACTAGCCATGAAAAAAGGATCTCGAGAGTGTACCCAGATGTTCCTTATCCATTGGCTGGCCTTGTATGATCAGGCACAAGTAGGCAACAGTATGAGAGTTGCCCTGTTAGAGTAAGCCATGCACTCTAACATCATGAAGTAGATCTATCTGCAAAATGAGCAGCAATACACAGTAACAGCATATATCACCATGATTCAATAGTTTGGAGAGGCCATAGAGGCTTTGAAATCTGAGAATTTAATCACACCTCAGCCTGGAGCTGGTCTAGTTCTAGTAATGCATTAGAAGTAGATTTACTAAAACTTTGTGAGATCAGAAGGTGCTCACTTGGCTTTTTCAATTGTGGAAAAAAGGAGCACTTGGCCCAAGACTGTAGTACACCCTCCACACACTGCAGGTCCTGTGGATAAAGTCAGAGTGCATACAAGAGGTTAAAGAAATGACTTTGATGCCATAAAGGCATATTTTAAAGATTTAAAAGACTAGAGAAGGCTACTTCAGGTAGTAGTTCTTCTTATCAAGTCATTCATCTTCCCTTATGCATGTTACATCTTAAGGCTGTGATGCCAGAAGTGCTCAGCCATTTCCCCTATCTAGTTTCAATAGTTTTAATGTACTACTAGCAGCAGATGATACTAATGACTCACTACTAGCAGCAGATGATACTAATGACTCACTACTAGCAGCAGATGATACTAATGACTCAGTGCTTAATATAGTATTTAAAGAGAATTTTCCTGCTCTAAACTCATGTGAGCATAAAGTGTGAACTCTGAAAACATCCAGAGAATTAAACATAAAAATTGAGATAATTCAAAAAACCAAAAACATCAAGATAGAGGCCCTCTTAGATAGTGGAGTTAATAGTATCTCTATTGATCAAGAATGGGCAAAGAAGAAATGCCTTTCTATAAAACCAGTAGAGCTGGTTATTCCAGACTATAATGTACATGAGACAGTTAACTCTGCAGAAGGCATCTCTCATGTTCTTAACCTAACTCTTGATTACAAGAGTCATAGAGAGAGAGTATAAGCAGATGTCACCAACCTTGGCAAGAATAAGATAATTGTAGGGTATATATACATGGCTTAGAAATCACAATCCTATGATTGACTAGATTACAAATGAAATAACAACCTTAAATCAGTATCCATTTACTTGCAAGGCTTTGAATGTGATGAGATCACATGAGGAGAAAGCAGAGATTAGCTATGGCCTAAAAATCCAGAACTTAAGAAAAGCTAATGAGCCTCCTAAGGTTAACCTGAAGAGACATTTAGGTTGGTACCTCAGTGCTATCATAAGTATCTGAATGTCTTCTCAAAGAAGGCAAGCAAGAGAGTGCCTGAGTATAAACCTTGGGACCATGCCATTCATCTGAAGCCAGACTTCATATCAAAAAAGGATAGAGTCATCTCCACCAGTGTGCAGAAATAGAAGAAAGTCTCTGCATTTATAGAGGATCAGTTAAGCAAGGGGTATATTCACCTTTCAAAGTCACCATAGACTTCAACAGTGTTCTTCATCCCCAAGAAGGATGGAAAGAAGAGGATGGTAATGGATTACTAATACCTTAATGAAGGGACAGTCAAAACAACTATCCATTACCTCTTATTAATCAACTTGATAAACTAAAGGACTTAAAGCTATTTGTTACAATCAGCCCCTCTTTTCCTTCATCTTTGCTTCTCTACTGCACTGTATTACTTAAATGTGCACAGCCTTATAACTCATCTCACACTGTGCATGACTTACTTCCCCTTATCTCCAGTTTCCCCTTTTGGTTTTCTCTCTTATCATGCTGTAGTACTGCTTGGTCTGTGCACAGGACTCGACCTTATACATAAATAGGGTGTAGCACAAGCCATGTATCTCTAGCTTGAGCCTACTTGAGATAGCAATCTATTGTGTCTTTAACTCTCTCGCTCCTCCTTGCTCTCCCTATGAACCTCTTGGCCTCACAGCATCTTCACTCTAGGATACTCTACCTTCATCTTCAACATCACTACATACTCGCCTAGGCAGAGTAGTGATCAGTTACCTTGCATTGCACTTGGAACCTTTGCCCCTCATCTTCATCTTGCAGCTTTAGGTTGCACATTGAGTCTACAGCTGATGCTACCTGCACCTATTATAACACTATTCATGAAAATGGACCTCAGATGGGGGTATAACAACATCAGGATAAAGCAGGTTGATGAATGGAAGACAGCCTTTATTTGTCAGTGATGTTCTTTGGGCAGTGCAACTTGCCTGCCACCTTTTAGCAGATGATAAATGAAATCTTCACTGATATAAAAGATGTTGTAATAGTATACATTAATGATCTCAAGAAGCATAAGAAGCTTGTGCTAGAAGTACTAGATCAGTTGCACAAGCACAACTTATTTGTCAAGCTAGGAAAATGCCTCTTCCATAGAACTGAAGTAGAAATGCTGGGTATGATAGTATCAGGAATAACCAACTGGCAACCACTAACCAATATGAAAGAGTTTAGAAGCTTTCTAGGATTAGTCAACTTCTACCACTGATTTATAGATAAATATAGTGAAATTGTGAGGCCATTGCATAATCTCACTAAAAAAAATGTCCTGGACCTGGGGATCTGAGCAGCAAAGCACATTTAACATACTTAAGACATGCTTCAAAACTGCTCTAGTGCTAGCATATCCTGGTGACACTACCCCTATTGAGATTGAGTAGAGTATGATGCTTCTGATTTTTTGACTGGAGCATTGCTGTCTATCCTGAATGAGGACAAATGGCATCCAGTAGCCTTTATGTTCCACTCTATAATGCCAGAGCAAAAAAATTATCTTATAGCTGATAAAAAGATGCTTGCTATTATATTATTACTAGAATAATGGTGTCATTACCTAGAAGGTGCTAGACATAAGCATAAACATAAGTTCAAGATATAGTCTGACCACAAAAATTTGTAATATTTTATGAAGGGCCAGGATCTCAATAGATGACAGGCAAGATAGGTGTTATGATCAGCTCCTCTTTTTCCTTGCCATCTTCATTTTCCAGTGCAATGTATTACTTAAATACACATAGCCTTTCCATTAGTTAGCTCTATGGCTGTGCATATCTCTTATCTCTTGGTTCTGACTTGAACATTACACAAGATTCTATGTACTTCTATCATACATAGCTTCATGCCTCATTTCATGCTGTATATGACACATTCCCCCCTTTATCTTCTGTTTTCTTTTCTAGTTTCCTCTCTTATCATGCTATAGCACTGCTTGGTCCATGCATAGGGTTTGTACATACATATAAATAGGAGGTAGCACAAGCAGTGTATCTTTAGCTTGAGCCTACTTGAGATAGCAATCTATTGTGTCTTTGACCCTCTTACTCCCCTCTACTCTCCCTAAGAACCCTCTTGGCCTTGCAGCATCTTTGCTTGAGGATACTCCACTCTCATCTTTGATGTTGCTGCATACTCGCCTAGGTGGAGTAGTGACCAGTTACCTTGCATCACACCTAGAACCTTTGCCCCTTGTCTTCATCTTACAGCTTTAGGTTACACATTGAGTCTATGGCTGATGCTACCCATGCCTGTTGTAACAATGGGCACAATATCTGTGATGTAATCTAACCTAGATTTGAGTAAGAGTAGAGACCACATTTAGTAGTCGAGGGGAATAGAAGAAGAGGAGCACCGGTAGCACTGTTGGGCAGCTAGTGATGGTGATGCCTTGCACTTAGAGGTTGCAAGCTGGTGTTGGCTGTTCAGCTGTATCAATGAGGGCAAAGGGGTGTACAAAAGGAATGCCTCCCTTATAACTCATAAACACTCATGATATAGGACTGGGGAGCAACTACCACAAGTACACTACCTTATATATGTACTACTGACTATCATGCACAGACTAAGTACAGAAGGGCTACCCTAAAGCTACTTAGTAAGTATGATGTTATGCATCAGTCAGCAATGATGTCTTGGTGACATCATGGTCCAGTGTCATAACCATGACATTCCCGACTACCTCTGTGCTCTTCTGACCTACATCTGACTTGTCGGACATGACTTCGACATTTCTCTCTTTCTTTCATATGTGTTTCCTTCGCTCTGACTCCACTATTGTTATGAAACTACGGCATGTACTTAGCCAGTTGCCGGCATAGCCATGACCATGCATTCTCACTTAAACCTCCATTCTTGCTTAACCTCTTTGCTTACTCAGTTCTTACTAAACATCATTGGATCTTCTGTACCTCCAACTCACTTTGTAACATCTTACCCCTTACTTCCTTCAGATCATACTGTACCGCCTCTACTCCATCTGTATATAAAGTATGCTATCACTGAAGACTTATGTACTTCTCAGTTCGAATATTAGTTGTCTTTCACAACAAGCTCCTATCCTCTTCTCTATCCAACCTCTGCCCGACAGATTTCATCTCTGTCTCTGTGTTCCCCTTACCTTCAACCCGTCAGTAAATACCGGACCTGATTCGATCAGGGCGCAGCGCTCCGTTTGAGTCGCTGAAGCCGAAGTCCTTCCGTCCCCTCTGTCTAGTCTCGCCCCTCGCTCCTCTGCACCTCGTCAGACATAGAGTGGAGTAAATCAGACCTTGACATCCAGACCATATCCAGTCTAGGCCTACAGATAAGATAGGTGCTGCAAGTGAGATAAGATTAGATTAGATAGATGCTGAAGATAAGATGAAAATGAAACTATGACATGGTAAATATCACAATAATCTGTCATGCTTTGACTTTCAGCTAGTTAATAAGCCTGGATCTGCCATGGGTAAAGCAGATGCCCTATCTTAGTGAAAGGATCACATCATTGGCATGTAGGATGACAATAAAGACACAAGTCATTCTAGATAGCAAAATCTTGTGTACTCTTGTAGAGTAGGCACTCTTTGATAAGATCAAGAGTGAGCATAAGAACATGACCTCCCCTGATGGTAGGGTGGACAAGAATGGAATTTAGATGTATAATGATAAGATTTGGATACAAGTTAGATAGTGGTAAAATGTGATTACCCAGTTTCATGATTATCCACTAGCAGATCATAAAAGTCTAGAAAAGACCCTTGAGTTGATCTGATGGTTCTATTTCTGGCCTGGTATAAAAGCTTAAGTGAAATCTTACTGCAAGGCCTGTATTAGATGTATATGTATAAAACCCATAAATGTTGTAACCACAACAGTGTTAACCTAACTGAAGTGCTCTATGCACCTAAGGCAACCTTATTCTAGGGTTATGGATATGGATCCAACCCCTTTCCCTTATCAGGCGCTCTCTTCATCTTATCTCTTCATCTTAGCGCCCTGATCTTTGTTTGTACCTATTGACACTTTTATAGATGCTCACCTATTCTATATCAGATTGTATCTTGATAGATCTCCTGATCATATCTCTTATCTTAGATCTCAGATCTCGATCCAGATCTCAGGGCCAGATAAGGCTATGCCTTCTCTTCCATTCCTTCCACCGCCACGGCATGTCCTCTGTATGTCCTGACTTCTGTGGCACTACTCTGGACCCTTCTTATTTCCACCTTCCTATTTAAGTAGTGCTCTCTGCCCTTACCAGCCCTAAGCTGGTCCATGCCCATGGTTTGCTAATATATATAGGGCACTTGGTCAACTGGAATTCCCTAGCTTGATTCTAGTTGTTCTTCTTTGGCTTGCACCTCTTGTGGCCTAGCCCTAAGTGTATTGTCATCATCCAGTGTCCTCTGCTTAGCAAGGCATTTGGTTAGGCCCTATCACTCATTCACTCTATCCCACAAGTTGTACCTCATCCTTGCCCTCGCCACTGGTATAGCCATGTACAAGTAGTCAGCTTCCTACCATCCCTCCAAAGATTGCTGGGTTCCGATAACCAAATTCTGGTATGGACTAGCTTGAGCATTCTCTTTGCACTGACACTCACTCTCCAAGTCTTCTCTTTCTCGAAGTTAGGTTTAGTGCATTGCTAGTTCACAACAATAAACATTACCCCAGCAGGTAAACTAAAATCCTTCCAGTAGCAGAAGCATCCTGGAAGTCAGTATTAGCAGACTTTATGTATATCTGGTTTACCACTGTTGAAAGGGTTTGACAATGTTATAGTAGTAGTAGATTGCTTCTTGAAGAAAGTAGTCTTAATACCTATAACTAAGGGAGTCACCTTGATAGAAACAGCTCAATTGTATCATGACTATATATGGAAACATCATGGTCTCTCTGACAAGTTGATCTCAGATAGAGGGCCATAGTTTGCAGCACAAGTCATGGATGATCTCTTTAACATGCTGTGCATTAAGAGAAAGATGTCTATTACATACTACCCTCAGACAGATAAGTAGACTGAGAGAGTAAATAGAGAATTAAAGCAGTACCTCCATTTATTCTGTGTAGAAAAGCAAGAGGAATATGTTGTAAATGCCACAAAAATATTATATTCAAACTTTTCTCTTTGCTGTGAGCATTCTGGTAATGCACATCTGATTACATAATATGATGTCATGAGGCCAGACCCATCATGTGATCTAGTGTCATTCCTTATCTCTTATCTATGACATCATAGGTCTAGACTGCCTCATGTTAGACACATGTAGATTAGTCACTCCTCATGTATTTAATATCTTAGTAATATATGTATAAAGTGGCCAAGAGTCAAGCTGAGCCCCAGCTTTGACCTCTTGTGTCTTTGACCTAAGTCAGTAGCCCCCATCTTTAGTTTCTTTCTATGTGTAGTCAAGGCCAAGGGTCATGTCCTATTGCATTCACTTAGGTCACTTTATTAGGTCGAAGCTGCTCATACCTCCTCAATTTTATTTGCATGTGGTATCTGTAGCAAAGCTCTTTGTTGTTCCTCATGTTCAAAAAGCTGATCCACATTTAAAGTGGTCTATTACTCTATTGGAAGTATGGTTGCCCTGTGATAGCTAGGAGACAACAACTCCTAAATAAAACTGTTTGAGCTGTGCACATCAGGTACATTAGTTGATTTGCATTGCTAGGGCTAAGACCTCATTCGAGAGGATATGCCTAGTCACCAACAAATAATGATCAATCCCTTTCACACATAGTGGGTTAGTGCAGCTGTTCTGGGCAGTGCAAACCAGTGGAATAGTAGACTCTTCTGAAAGATCTACAGTCTTAGCATACTAAAATGTCAGCTATAGCCAGGCAGAACCTGGTTCCCCCCATTTCAACTCTCTGGTCCTGAGCCAGCATACAAGACTCATCCTCATGAGACGAAACCCTGTGGCACCCTCTTTGTGGTAGTGGCAACTGGTTTTCCTTTTTTTTAGCATTTTATATATACTATCGGCTACGAATACCTCACCATTCGAAAAGTAGCCCTGAAACCTGATTGGGACTGAACCAGCAATACTAGTTTTTAACTCGAAGCTGCCAACATCCCTCCATTCCTCCTTGAACAATTTTTTAAAACCCACAAGACCACTCCCCCTTCTGCCAACCGTTATGCAGTATCTGTATCCTTCCTGTTCCCCCTTCCTACACCAATAATTAACAATGTTGGGAATTACATTGAAAATTGATGACTTGACTAACCAGTTCACATCACTAAGACTAGAGTTCGACAACAAGCTAAAATCAAGACTAGGCGATGCTGGGACTTGATATGGCAACAAGGCGACCTATGTACCACCTATGGTGGGTTAAAATGAAACTCTATCTGAAGGTCAAGAACTTTGACCACAGAGAAGCTGCCTATGCCATGCTATGCCATACATATGATCAGAAATGCAGCCCAATTTGCAGTTCAGATGTTGGAAACCTTCACAGAAAAAGATGATGTTGATGACTGGCCATCTATTGCCAACCTCAAAATGGCAATTAAAAAAAATATTTCATGATTAACTCATTCAGCATGAATCCTATAAAAAGCTGCTCAATCTGAAGCAAGGAATGGACTTTCACACATTCATAAGAGATTTCACCAGTCTCTACATGAACACAAAGTGCAGTGCAGGTGAAGCAGTCCACATCTTAAATGGGCCATCTACTATAAGATTCACATGGAGCATCAACTCCATGCTACCACAGAGCTGGCCATCAATGATATTGAAGGATACATCAAGGCATATACAAGAATAAACAAAAAATATGAAAACACAGCTCTGACTTGCCTAACAACTGGTCTAATGATCAGTCCACGCCCACTCCTGTGCTCTCTAACCACCCCTCATTTCACACCCACCAGCACACAACCCAGTGCTGGTGTGCCCATGAACATTGATCACAAGACAGTCCAGAACCCAAGGACTCTGGACACTCACACATGTTTCAGATATTAATGTTAGGGTCATATTTGGGCAATGTGCCCTACCAACCCCTCTTGCCACCCCCATAATCATGCACTGTATGAGGCTAGAGCACAATCAGTAGCTCAAGCCCAAGGTCTGATGCAGACCTTGCCCCTCCAAAGTGCATTTCCCCCTATGCAGCCCTAAGCAGCTGCACAACTGTTCACACACTGTCAAGCTTGGATAACAGAAGAAGCCAAGGCATATTGGTGTGATAAGATTGCTGCCAAAAACAAGGCCAAGGCAGGTTTTTGATGCCAACCACTGATATGAGGGTGTCAGCAGTCTCAGACACTATTTCTTTTAGTAATACTCCTGTTTCTGTTTCTTATGAGAAAATAGATAAAACAAAAAATATTGGTTTGAACTATGTATCTGTTTCTGACTTTTTTGATTTGTACCATGATGTAGTAGAAGAGGACAATTGGGAAGAGCTTGAGCCTGTCATCAATATTTTATCCTTATCTGCATCATATGATTATCCTGTGTTTGATATGCATGAACTCACAAAAATGGCTGAAGATGAATCATACCAGCCTAAGTCATTCCCTTTACATGAGTTGTCATCTCAATGTGGTAGCCTACCAGATGACTATTCCACCACAAAGTCCCAATTGTGCTTGGCCCCAGAAAAAAAACATTGGGTACTTATATAATTTTACTGAAATTCCAGAATAAATAAATTATGAAATCCCTCAACACATCAGAATGATGCTGGACAAGACATGGCACCTGTGTTCCAATGCTCTAGAAGTGAAGTTAAAACTACAAAGGCAAGACCATTCTTTGGTCTGGATGTCTGCATTAGTTAATAGTGGCACTACCCATTATTTTATTGACCAAGGATTTGTCACAGTGAATGCAATCACATGTGAACAACTCAACAGACCTATTGAGGTCCGAAATGCCAATGGATTCACCATTGTGGGCAAAGAAATTAGCCATTACTGTTGAATTATGGCCCACATAATTGATGGAAACAAAATAGCTCATTTGTTCCCCCTGATGCTTTACATTTCTAATCTAGCTATGAATGTGGTGTTTTTAGCACATCACAACCATTTCATAGATTGGAAGGGGCATATGCTATCTTTTGATAGATGTGGCAATACTTGCGACTAATGAGCATCTAATTTATCTATGCATGCTTTGTCCTTGATGGAACAAGAAGACCTCAAAAAGGAGCTCCCAGTAGAGTTACATGAGTATTTCGATGTTTTATCCAAACAAGAGTCTACTTGAATGCCACTACAAAAGACTTGGGATCATGCAATTGACTTGCACCTAGATTTTGTACTGAAAAAGGGCAAGGTTATCCCAATATCTCAGACAGAGTTATCTGAGATTCGCACCTTTCTCGACACTGAGCTTGAGAAAGGATACATTTAGCCTTCTAAATCACCTCAGATGGCACCAGTTTTCTTTATACCTAAAAAAGATGGAAAAAAGAGACTTGTTATGGACTATCAATATTTAAATGAAGGGACCATTACCAATGCATACCTGCTTCCTCAGATAGATCAACTGGTTGATAGGCT
The DNA here is from genome assembly GCA_038094675.1 of Spongispora temasekensis. Lineage (NCBI taxonomy): Eukaryota > Fungi > Basidiomycota > Agaricomycetes > Boletales > Boletaceae > Spongispora > Spongispora temasekensis. The sequence continues at coordinate 19,439 of JBBPUL010000042.1, forward strand.
TCATGGTGCCGACATGTTTATCATGCTGGATCTTTATTGGGAGTACACCAATGTTTATATGAAGGAAGGTGATGAATGGAAAGGTGCATTTGTCACTCCCTTTGGCTTGTTCGAACCTTTGGTTATGTACTTTGGTTACAAAAACATGCTGGCCATGTTTCAGGCTATGATGGATGACCTCTTCCATGAGTGCTATAATGATACTGGCACTTATCTGGATGATCTCATTGTCTTTACGACTGGCCTGTCTTGCACTCAGCATACTGAGAAAGTTTGCGAGGTTTTGCAAATCTTGCAGGACAACAATCTATTTTGTGAACCATCAAAGTGTTTCTTCTTTAAATCCTCCATCGACTATCTGGGTATGGTCATATCAAAAGATGGGGTGGATATGCAAAAAAACAAAAACAAGCGCTATTGCAGAGTGGCCAAGACTACAAACCATTAAACAGGTCCAATCATTTCTGGGTCTTTGTAATTATTATCAAATATTTATAGAAAACTTTGTACACACATCAAAACTGTTAACAGAATTGACGAAGAAGGATATACCTTGGACCTGGGGTCCCAATTAAGAAGCTGCATATCTAATGTTAAAAGACAAATTCACCACAGCTCCACTACTCACATACCCAGATAGTGACAAAGAGCTGCATGTAGAAACAGATGCCTCAGATATTGTAACAGGAGCAGTGCTCTCAGTACATGGAGAAGATGGTCTCTGGAGACCCTGTGCCTTTATATCATATTCATTTGATTCTGCAGAATGAAACTATCCTATTTATGATAAAGAAATGGCAGCAGTCATCAGAGCTTTAAAAGAATGATGACATTATCTCATTGGACATCCAAAATTTGAAATCTGGACAGATCATAAGAACCTGGAATACTGGAAAAAACTGCAAACTCTGTCACCATGCCAAGCTCGATGGCATGCTCTATTACAAGAATTTAATTATGTCTTGGTTTACAAACCAGGCTCAACTAACAGACATGCAGATGCCCTATCTAGATGCCCCAATTATGGTGATACAGTGCAGAATCTAAATGAGAACATAATGGTCTTACCACTGCAGGTTATCATCAATGATGTTCATCTTGATTCTCCATTTCTTGAGCACCTTCAAAAAATGTCCAAAAAGCTAAAAATACCATCTTCTGTTACTTGTTGGTTCGATGATCGACAATCAATTTTTATTAATACAAAAATTGCATCTTTGTACCTCCTGGATTGAGGATTGAACTTCTAACCTTATGCCATGACTCTCCACTTGCTGGACATACAGGACAACAGCAAACATATTCTACTATTGCACAGCATTTCTTCTGGCCAGAGATAAAAAAAGAGATAAAAGACTATGTCAATCATTGTCAAATCTGTGCACAAGCTAAAGCTACCTCCTGACCATTGGCTGGAAAGTTACTACCTCTTCCAATTCCACAGCATCCCTGGCAGGATATTTCTGTCAACTTTATTTCAGGTTTCCCCATGGTCAATGGACTAGATGCCATCTGTGTTATAGTTGATTGCTTTTCAAAGGAAGTTGTCTTTGTACCATGTACCAAGACTATAAATTCAAAAGAACTTGCCATTCTGTTCCAAGATCATGTATGGTGCAAGCATGGGTTGCCTAAAAGCATTATCTCAGATCGAGGCCCACAGTTCACATCAGCTTTTATAGTAGAACTGTGTAAACTATTAAAAATTGAACAAAAGTTCTCGACAGCTTATCATCTGCAAACAGATTGACAAACAGAACATGTAAATTATGATCTCGCACAGTATTTATGTAAGGTGTTATATTGCAAAAGATCAGGAATCATGGCCAGAATACATCAAAATCACTGAATTCATGCACAACAACACTTTCACACAAGCTACTAGTAGCATACCCTTTTCAGTGACATGAAATTACATGCCATGAATGGGATTTGAAATCCCAAAAATGTTGTCCACTGCAGGACAGTTTGTCTCTCAAACAGGAAAAGCACATGCAGAGGTAGAGGAATCCCTTAAAGCAAATGCAGAAAAGATGAAAGTGTAGGCAGAAAAGAAAAGAACTGCTGCACCAGACTACTCCATTGGTAATTCTGTCTGGCTATCTATGGAACATTTACAGCTGCCATACACTTCTGTGAAGCTCACTCAAAAATGGGTTGGACCATTCAAGATTTTGAAAACCTCACCTAACATGGTTACCTTGAAACTGCTGAGCAGGATTAAGATCCACCCTACCATGAATATTTCATGAGTAAAACCTTTTAAAGACCAATTACCTGGTCAACCAATCAGCAAGCCTGATGCCATTCATATCTCAAAAGATGGATCTGAAGAATTTGAGGTCGAATATCTACTAAACTTGCAATCTACTAGACAAGGTTTACCTTATTTGGTCAAATGGAAAGGATATTATATCAGTGACACTGTGTGGCAGACAGCATCTGATCTCATCAACACTCCTCTGGCTATCAAGGAGTTTTACTGAAAAAATCTGGCTGTGCCCAGAAAAGTTAATGGCGTTACTTTGGCAAAGTTCATGTCCTTGTTCTACAACTCTAATTGAATCTGGAATCTTCAATCTAAAGATGGGGTAATGTTGTAAACACCACAAAAATATTATATTCAAACTCTTCTCTTCACTGCAACCATTCTGGTAATGCACACCTGATTACATAATATGACATCATGAGGCCAGACCCATCATGTGATCTAATGTCATTCCTTATCTCTTATCTATGACATCATAGATCTAGACTGCCTCATGTTAGACACATGTAGATTAGTCACTCCTCATGTATTTAATATCTTAGTATATATATAAAGCAGCCATGAGCCAAGCTGAGCCCCAGCTTTGACCTCTTGTGTCTTTGACCTAAGTCAGTAGCCCCCATCTTTAGTTTCTTTCTATGTGTAGTTGAGGCCAAGGGTCGTGTTCTATTGCATTCACTTAGGTCACTTCAGAATGAGTTGAATGGATGGTGCTGGCATAATTTAATTTTAATAATACATAGTCCTTCTTGATAGGATTTATCCTCTTTTCTCTCACAAAGTCATTTGAACCACAGCTGAGTTTTGAGTCTCTGTCACCCAAGGCACTAGCTACCTCTGCCTTTACAATCTCAATGAAGAATGCTCTAGATCTGGCTTGTCAATCTCTATAGAAGACATGTGATAGAATGAAGTTGTAAGCCAACAAACATCAGACTCCAGAGCCATCATATAAACCTGGGGATCTTGTGTGGCTTTCTTCAGAGCATCTTGTGCTAGATATACAACCACTCAGAAAAACCACAGAGTAGTGGATTGGCCCCTATCAGGTGGTAGAGGTGATTGGAAATAATGCAGTTAAACTGCTCTTTCTCTAATCAATCTAGACACATGATGTGGTAAACATATCTCATATAAAGCCATATGTAGAACCACTAGATGATCAGCTTCATTCAGGATGTCTGATGAAGGAGACAAAGAGTTTGAGGTGGACTTTATAGTTGACTCATGACCTGTGGAGTGCCAAGGTGTATCTAGTTCATTAAAAGGGCTATGATGAGGAAGATAAAACTTGAAAACCCAGATTAGCTCATAAGAATGCTCAGGGAGCAATTGAGAAGTTCCACAATCATAGACTAAATGCACCTAAAAGGCTCAAAATGACTTGCACAGTCTTTGATGATCTTTTTTCACACCTAGAAAACTACACATCTGCATTCTCAATTCATGGGTAATCTAGAATCTCACCTCTAGATGAGGGGTAGAGGTTTAGAAATCCACTGGTTTGATCAAACTGGGGGTAAAAATGATGGGAACCAGGTGAAATCATGGATTTTCATGCAGTTTGGAATTATATAAGCTAACTTTCCCATGGTTTATTTGACCAAGATAACCCTACACCCCAATACAAAGTGTAATACATTAGATCATAGTATATACACATGTAGACAATAGGTGGTATGAATGAAGCATGGATGAAGCATGGATACCACATGTACCCTAGTATATATAGAGTGCAAATACATATGTAGAGAACAAGCTAGTCTTGTTCTTGTTGGGTTTGCTCTGACAACAACAGTCTGCCCCCAGTTAAGTTTTGGTGTGAGGTACCTAGACACAAGTCATAGGTCACCTTCAGTGACTACTATGTGGAGTCCACTGAGGCTGAAGTCAAAGGCACCAAGCCTCCCTTCAAAACCTTCATTCCTCTGAAAGAGGATAAAAGTAAAGATGGCTCCTTCATTTCATTCTTTATCCCTATCAACCTGAAAAAGAAGACAAGGACAAGATGAAACAGGAAACTGAGAGGTCCTCTACCTGGAGGTAAATCTGGCCTGCTGGCATCATTGCAGCTATCAGTTATTTCTGTTATTACCACACCTACTAGCTTGCTAAAAGCTGCTCTAGCACTTACAGCTAGTAGTTACATATGTTGACACATGTGGTAGTGTATAATGCAATGACATTCCCTGTGAGCTCCCTAAGTGTCCATACATTACAGATAAATACCCCTCACACAACCTTGATTCTGAGGAGGCTGCAGATAAATGGCATGTGCCAGATTTCTCCTGTTCTCCTACTCTAATACACTTATGCACACAAAACCACACCAGAAATGAAATATTATGTGTAGTACTGTGCTTGTGCCAGATGTAGTCAATATGTAAATTGGACAATACTCCACTCAAAGCAAAGGATGATGGTGTATATTGAAAGACATGTGGTTACTTGACTCAGGAGCATCATCTCACTTCATGAATTATAAAAGTGATTACTCTGAGTATCAAGAACTCAAGTCACTTACATTCTCTCAAACTGCTTCCAGGAAGTCTCCTATTCTCAGAATTAGAACTGTTGTTGTAAAATTTAATGGATCACCAATGCAGTTATTGCTGAGATCTATATGCTACAGTGTCAGATCAAATTGATTTTGATGGGCACACAACTAAAAGATAACTGTCTTACCCTAAAGACAGCACTTAATCTAATTGAGATCTTTAACAAGTGTGGCAGACAAACAATATTATCATTTCACTCACATGGTATAGACACTATGTACTGGATTTATGCTCCAGCCATACATCCTTACGCTTATAATACAGTGAGGTGCAAAACTATTGCAATGCCCCCAAACTGGGGCATGCAGCACCCCACAATCACTCATGGGAATTTCACCTTGCTTTGGTGGAAACAAATAAAGTACATACCATTGGCTACAATGTTGTCCCCAGGGTCATGTGACTTGGTTCACACACTCTCAAGATACATCCATTTCAAAACAGCAATACCATTGCAATAGTTTTGCACCCTTCACTCAGCACATTGAAATCAAGTTTTATGTGGTTATGTTTGGTCATACAAACAAAGATACACATAGTAGGAACATGTCTGAGTTCAAAATAATGATGGTCAGAACTCAGTCAAGAGTGATGGAATGACTGTATTATATATTTAATGATGGTCAGAACTAAGTACATAGTGAGTGAGTGAAATAGTAATGAGTGTTAGTGCTACATACCTCAGTCAAGAGTGATGGAATGACTGAGGGATGTCTGGAATGATGCAGAACTGTAAGTAACAAGCATCACAGGAATTAAGTACTGGAAAAGGAAAGCTAGTTATAAGTGTACTAAGTAGTGTATCTCAACACTCCCTCTCAACTAGTGTCAGTCCATAGCTGTAGTCTGAGTAGATGTACAAGATGTCTGTGAGTGTCTGTAGATAGTCCTTTTGTAAAAATGTCAGTGACATTTTCAGCCAAAATGACATGTTGCAGAATAATTTGCTTGCACTCAATCTCATCTTTGATCCAAAAGTAGGAGAGGCAGATGTGGTGCATTCTTGTGGACATCTCATCCAGTGTTGTTAGAATGCAGATAGCAGCTATGTTATTAACATGCAGTCACAGTGTGAATCCAAGTTCAACAAGAAGATGGCAGAGCCAGAGAATCTTGCATCCAACATGAGTGGTGGTATAGTATTTGGCCTTACCTGTTGACAGCACAGTGGCCATTTGCTTTTTAGCAGACCATGAGAAGGTCCCAGCACTGAGCATGACTGCATAGCTAGATACAGAGCAAGCATTATCAGGCAAGTTCATGAAGTCAGTGTCACTGAAAGCATGGAGGATGATTATGTTGCTGTCAAGTTTGCCTCCCAGAGTAAGAACAAGGTCCTGCATGCCTTTGAGATAACAGAGGATGCATTTGACAGCAGTCCAATGCATGTGTTCTGGATCAGCTATGAATTGCATGACTTGCTGTATAGCATGAGAGATGCTAGGTTGCATCATGATAGTGCAATGATTAAGCACCCTGATGGCATTCTGATATGGCATGTCACACATTTCACATGTTTCATCATCCAAAGATGGACAGTGTTGGCATGATGGTCATAGGCCTGGTTGCTCTGGGGTTGTAACTGGATTTGTGGACTCAAGACCATACAGTATGTCTTGATTATAGAGTCAATGTATCAGTGATGGGAAAAGGAAATGGTGTGAGCAGTGCAATCTTGAATCACTTCAATGCCTAGTAAGTGGCATATTTCTCCTTGGTCTTTGAAAGAGACATGCATGCCAAACTTGGTTTTGAGTCATTTGAGCTCATCTGATGATGATACATAGAGTCTGAGATCATCAACATGAGATGTGATGATACTGATTCCAGTGGTGCAGTGATGGATGAAAACACAGTGGTCAGCAGAGCAAATGACAAATCCAATTTTTGTGAGAATATATTTGAGTTTTTGGTATCAAATGTACCCAGATTGCCATAGATGATCCATACAGTGCCTTCAAGAGGATCAATACAAGGTGCTCTTTTCCTTTCGCTTCAAATCCAGTTAGCTGTTTGACATATACTAACTGGTCATCCAGCATCTCACTGTTGAGTAAGGCTGCATCAACATCTATGACATGAATTTTCCAATCAAGGATGGCCACAATAGTGCATAAAAGATGGATTGATTCAATCCTTGCAACTGGTGCAAAGGTCTCATCAAAGTGGACCCTAGGCTTTTGGGTGAATCTGCATGTGACTAATCTGGCTTTATAACATGTGATACACCCAGCTTCATCATGTTTGATATGGTATACCCATTTGGTGTCAATAGTTTCACAGCCAGGTGAAAGCTCTACTAGTCAGTAGGTACTGAGTTGTGTAATTGAGTCAAGCTCATCTCGCATTGCTTGCTCCCACTTCATTCAGTCTGGAGAGTTAATAGCCTTGTGGTATGTGTGAGGGTCTTCACCTGAGGCAATGTGGACTTCCTCATTAGGCAGGTTAAGGGTGAGTGTGTCATTTGCCTTAGCTTCTGAGTTATTATTGTTTGACTGTTCTTCATCTACAGGCTGTCACCCATAGATGGTGGCAATCACGCTGCATGCTTTTGTAGTAGTAGTGTATGTTGATGGAGTGTGTGGAGGTGGTGGTTTAGGATGAGCATGAGGAGGTGGAGCAGGCAGCAGAGGTTGCTGTTGCTGGTTAGGCTGAGTGGGTTGAGGTTGTTGCACATATGGTCCATGCACCTACAGCCTTACTATATATATATAGCAGACCTCTGAGTTAACTGGGTTCTTCAGCTTGATTTTTGCTGTTCTTCTTTCATCCTCACCTCTGGTGGCTTAGCCCTAAGTGTTGTGATTGTCTAGTATCCTCTGCTTTGCAAGACATTTAGTTAGGCTGCTATTGCTTATCTCCACTCTTTATCATCAAGTCCTGACATCACCTCCAACATTTCCTGAAGATTGCTGGATTATAGTCTAAATCTGGTACAGACTAGCCAAGCATTTCTTTGTGCTGATGCTCTTCCATCTTCAACCCTACCTCAAAGTTAGGTTTAGTGCATTGCTAGTTTGCAATACAATTGAAGTCTTTATCAATAAAGGCAACAGGACATTAAGTTTTGAGTTGTAGGTTGTGATATGACATTTGTGGTGAGTTGTCCATGGAGTATCAGTATCAGTGCCATACATCATAATAGTAACACTCCTTGTACTGACATGTCTGCTAATACTAAGCTATGTATATATGAGAAGAAAAAAACTCACAATTCTTTCAGCATGTTTTATCACTTCAGCTGAAAGCTTACATATCACCCCAGTTACAGTGGGCAACAAAAACATTGCAATGCTTAACCCCAAACCAGGGTGCACAGCACCCCACAATCACCTATGAGAATTTCACTTCACTTGGTGGGAACAAATAAACTACATACACTTGGTTATAATATTTCCCCCTGGGTCATGTGATTTGGTCCAGTGGCTGTGGAGATATAGCCATTTTCACACATTATGTCATTGCGACAATTTTGTTGCTGATCTATTAGGTATTACAAACTAATATGTGGTATATCCTCCTTTGGCTTGAATGACCTCCTGGATCCTTCTAGGCATACTCTCAATCAACTGTTGGCACTGAGCAACCCCAATATAGTCCCACTCCACCTATATGCACTCCCAAAGCTCAAGTATCCCTTTGGGTGGCTCAGGATAATCTGCAAGCCTCCTTTTAAGAATAAATCATAGATGTTCTATAGGGTTAAGGTCTGGAGACTGAGTAGGCCATATCATGACCTCAAATCCATGGTTCTGAAACCACTCCCTGGCCCTTCTACTAGTATGCTTAGGGTCATTATCCTGCTAGAAGATAATGTCATCTGGAGTTTTGCCATAAAACTCCAGAGTTTGTTGTAGCTCCTTCTCCATGATCTGCACATAAAGCTCAGCATCCATCTTACCATCAATCTTGCATGCCATTTCAACCCCTTCACAAGTCATACAGCTCCACACCATCACAGATCCTCCTCCAAACTTCACAGTTTCCTACACTAACCTGTCACTAAGGCCCTCTCCTGCCCTCTTCCATGCCCATTTCCTACCATCAGACCCAATGCAATTGATTTTGGTCTCATCTGACCATATTACATGCTTTCAATCATCCACAGTCCAGTTCTTATGGGCTAAAGCAAAATCCAACCTTGCCCTCCTATGACACTGGTGAAGAAGAGGGCATCTTTGCTTTACCACAGCCTTCATACCAGCTTTCTTAAGGTGACAGCGAATGGTCTAGGGGGAGATGGATTGGTTCTTGACATCCTGGAGTGTTCTAGTGATCTGAACTGCATTTTCAGCCTTTCCAGTGCCCAGAAGTTGAATAGCATGATGCATATAAGTGGAAGTAATGATGGATGAACAACCAGCAGAGGGTTTGGCAAGGTCAGGGCAGTGTCTGGAGCAAATATGACTGATGGTAGAGTGGTTGACACTAGTAGAGGAGGAGATCTGGCAAGTGAATTGACCCAATTCCAAGAAGGAGATGATTTGAGTAGTTTGATCAACAGAAAGGGATTTCATGGTGGTGGAAGTGGAAAACATAAACAATGTTGTTTGGATGTGTTCAGATCAGGTTGAACAGTTTAAGCATCACATAACCCATTGCTGATATAATATCTCAATAGAACATGTACTTTGTATAATTCTAATAAATCAGCAACAAAATTGTTGCAATGACATAATGTGCAAAAATGGCTATATCTCCACGGACACTGGACCAAATCACATGACCCAGGGGGCAATATTGTAGCCAAGCACATGTAGTTTATTTGTTTCCACCAAAGCAAAGTGAAATTCCCACAGGTAATTGTAGGGTGCTGTGTGCCCCAGTTTGGGGTTAGGCATTGCAATGTTTTTGTTGCCCACTGTATGCACAAAATGAGTGTGTCCCATTTTGTGCACCATGCTACACTACATAGACATTGAATAGTACTGTGATCATTCAACACTTTATACTGTACAGCACTTGCTCAAGATAAATTTCATTGTGTCAGTTGTTGAGCTGAATGAAGGCAAAGGCTGTTTTGATAGCACTACATTGTACATCAGCAAACTAACTTTGCCTGTCTAGCTCTGTCCAGCTCTGGACAGAGCTGGACAGAGTTGGACAGACAGAATTAGTTTGCTGATGTAGTTTCACTTTTCATCTTATCTTTGGTGTCTATCTAATCTCTTCTTATCTTATCTCTAGTGCCTATCTTATCTGTAGACCTAGACCATTTTCTATGGACTGGTATCATATGACCTGTGACATATGGTCTGGACCATGACATCACCATGACATCACTGCTGACTGATGTATGAAATCATCATTACTAAGTAGCTTTAGGGTAGCCCTCTAGTACTTGGTCCATGCATAGTAGTCAGTAGCATATAAGGTAGAGTATGTACTTGTGGTAGTCACTCCCCAGTCCTATTACAATGAGTGTTTATGAGTTTACAGAGGAACCCTCTCTTCTCTAACACCTCTTTGCCCTTGTCAATACACCTGGATCACCAACACCAGGTTACAACCTCCAAGTGCAAGGCAACACCTCTGCTAGCTGCATACAGTACCAGTGCTACTGGTGCCCTCTTCCTTATTCTTCATCCTCAACTACTCACATGGTCTTCTCCCTTACTCAAGTCTAGGTTAGGTTGCATCAAAGGTAGGTTTGAAGAAACCAATCATGGGATGCATTCTCTTCAATCCAAGAGGCAGTAATGGCAAAATATCCATCACAGTTTGATGCCTGCCATGTGTCACAAGTAAGGTTGATTCATTCTTGAACAACCTGGCTCTATTGCCATTCAAGTCAGCCACCAAACACTTGAGTTACTGTAAATAATAATAGCACAAGTACTTACTGACAGTTTCTTTTTGAGCATGAGTAAATCAATCTTGAATCTCTTGATAATGAGCTTGCAAATTGTATTTCAGCTGGGTACCTAGATCTTGTTTGGGGCACATGAGGTAATATTAAGCATTTTCTGAAACATCAGATGTTCCAATGCTTGGATAGGCTGTGGAGTCATTGATTAATGTGTGAATGTTATTTGCAAAACCTACTAGGTATCGGCACCTGCCGGCAAAGGATTTGAAAGTCCTAACCCCCCGATTTCATGGCTTCGGGGCTTCTGGGGCCTGGCCCGGCTGGGCTCACGGCTTCCCAAAATCCCAAGCCGGGCTCCAAGCCGCCTCAAGCCCCTAGCACGGCCCGGCTTGGCCGGCTGGGGGCTTTTGGGCGGGGGCCTTGACATCACTAAGTTGGATCAGTACCTGCTCACTGCGAAGACAAAGCAATGCCATCCACAGATAACTGTACATGAACAGGTTCGACACACCCTTGCAAGCAGTTTCAAGCTCAGCTTCGGCACTAGTTGGCAGGTGACTTGGGAGTAACGACTGAGCGTGACTTTCCTCGTCAGGAAGGTGCCGAAGTAATTGTAGGGCATAGTATCCGTCGTTCTCTTCGTTTGGATCACTACCCATTCCTTGCATTTTTTATTTTCTCATCACTGCTGAAAGGGATATCTTCTATTCCAAATACATTATTCTTTCCAAACACGTAGTTCTCCATCTCAGTTCACTAAGTCATACCATCAAGGCGCTTTGCAAGATCAAAGCATTCGTTTCCACACGTCGCCCTCCTTCGTCATACATACATCATACTTTGGAGCCTCCATGTTCCTCTAATGACTCTGTTTCCTTTTCCTCGTCTACGATCGTCTCATCTCGACCCCCCCCCTCCTCGAAGGCCGTTTTGTGCTGTTCAAAGTGCGATGCATGCTTTCTGTGACCACAGCACCACAAGCAAAAGCGCAAAATGAGCCGACAGCACGGGGAGACGTGAAACAAAAAAAAAACACGCACTCTGGTCCAACAATGGTAATGAAGATAACAAATGCGGCTACAACCCCGATAAATATGCCTTGAACTTTGGCATATCCGGGCACAGCAGTCAACACGCCATTTTTCATCTCATATGTCTGGAAGTTCTTTCCACCAGCTGTGCGCGGGTCAGGCAGAAAACAAGAGGGGAAGAGAATGAGCACGCACTGGCTTCTATCTGGGCAGAAGCGGCCGAGATCATCTGTATTGATAAGATCGTATTATCAATATAGCTCGTCATCTGCTTCGCGTGATTCAACACGTACGTTCCCAAGCTGATATGCAACGCCAGGGAATGTAGCCCTAAATGCCGGAGGAGACATCTCCGCCAACTGAATAGGAATCTGTGACCACGTCAAGTTGGTAAGGAATATGTTATCACGATAGCAACAGCAACGATACGCACAACTCCCCATGCACCCTGTACTCCGAATTGCACGCAGAAAGCACCAGCAGCAAGCGCCGAAAATGAATTTGGGAGAATCCAAAGTGGGACGAATGCTGTCGATTGACATCATGGGTAAGCAATAGCCATCGTCCATCTAATACCTCCTCACCGCCGACGAGTAGCACGAAGACACTGCAAACGATGGACCGAAAAAAAGCGAGATTTGTCAGTGACACGTTACGGTTGCCGAGTGTAACGCACATTATAGTCAACCGACGCCCTAAATACTGGCTCGTGTTGCCGGCAATAGCACCTCCACTTTGGAAGAGAAGTGATGTTTTTAAATACGAATTAAATCAGCTTCAGGCACTCACACAATTCCGCCCTAAACGTCCAAATCAACTGTTTGCACGAAGAGAAAAATAAATGGAACGTACACAACTTCCTATGATCGTCGCGATGGTTGCAGCATGAGAAGAAAAACCCTTGGACTTTTGTAAATACGTGGGGTACAGATCCTATACAACGGGTATATGATTATTATTGTGACCCCAGCTATCATTCTGATGTGACCTCACCTGAGACCCATGAGACAAGAAGTTGAACCCTACAATAAAACGGAAATATGCTCGAAAATTTGACGCGCAATGATGTATGAGATGACGTGCCTGCCATGAGCAGAATGGCGTATACACACAGCATCCAGTGGGATTTGAGCATCTGCTTCGTTTCCTTCAAAAAAACCTTGGTCTTGTTCGCGGAGTTGACTCTTGATTTCTGCGCCTCCTTTGCGCGCAAAAATACGGCGGACTCTGGAAGGATGGCACGCAAGACGGCAGCGGAGAACAACAAAGACGAGCCGGTCCAAAACATGGCACGCCATCCATGCGAAGTCCGAGGAACGACCACGATGTTGACGACAGCGCAAAATAGGTAACCACATGCATAACCTTGCTGGACGATGCCACTTCCGAGGCCGCGTAGCTCCACAGGAAGGTTTTACATAGATGTAGATGCTGCAAGACCCCAGATACCACCCATCGCGATACCAAAGAGCGATCGGATGGCCAAGAATTGGTTGAACGTTTGTACAAAACTGGTGGAGAGCGAGAAGGCACAACACAACAGCAGATTGGCGGTAAGAGGCCACCTGCGTCCATAGCGATCTGACAAGACACCAAAAACGACCTACACCAGGGTTATGTTATGACAAGGGTTAGTACCGAGAGTTACTTACAGCACCAATCGATCGGAAGAGCAGCGTAAGGGTGATCGCAGTCGTCTGAAAAGATGATCCATCGGTCGTCCTCCGATCCAACTAGGAAGCTTGGATTGAAGCTTACTATATCTGCCGCTGGCCTGTTGAACTGTGCGGAAAGCAACGGAAGACTGAGTGCTACGCTGAAGAAATCGAAGGCATCACAAGTCCATGCAAGCCATCTATGGTTAACAGTAAGGGTTAGCTTTAAAATATAATCACGATAGATTGCCTTACCCTGAGAAGAATTGGGCTCCCTGAAGGAACGTAAGGCTCTTGATAGCCCCAAAGACGCTGGATGCGGAGTTGCCTTCCTCCTTCTTGGGAATGAAACTCTTCAAGAAGTGCGACATGGTAGCTGTGGAGAAAATTAGGGTATCCGGGATGGGTTTTTATAACGATGCATGCCTCAAGCCTGTTTGGAAAACCCCCGTACATCGGACCATCTCTCCAGGCCATATGTCAATCCTAATCGAGAACTTCAACCTCCACGAAAGTCAATGGAATAATATAAACCGACCGTTTTGTCAGACGGGAACATTCGGCACTCCGCCGAGATGTCAGATCCCGGCGTATGAGAAGAGCGCAGGCTTCATGATGAGCTGAGCTCGGAAGCCATTAACTTGAGGTAAGTTGATGCATGATGCGGCGCTGCCTGGATCCTCTGGTGGTGTGGTCGAGAATAAATGATCACCGAGTCGCTCGGGAACTTGCAAGTTGGAGCGCCGGAGATTTCCACTTCCTCGTCCGAGCCGAACAGCGAGCAAAAAAACATCACATTCGCCCAAAAAGTATGTGCTATGATGCATCTGAGACATACAATTTTCTTAAGTAACTCGTCATTTAGTATGCACTGCACTTGACGCATCCGACGTGCCCCGACCCCTCTTCCGTGGGGTCCCGAAAAGAGGTCACAACTCGGTATGATCCAAATGTTTGTAGTATATTTCATTCTATTTGCAAAGGCATTAAAAATAAGCACTTGTCTCGACCCTCCAGGCCAGTACTACCACCTCCAAGCTCTCACATCGAACCATTCGTTCGAGAAACATTCTTTCCACCCGGAAATGCTCGGAAGGGCAGCCACGCAAGAAGAAACATACGGAGATGATGATGAGCGATCTTCTCCCAGACTGCACGTACATAAGTGTATCTGTCACAGAGTACATATGAGGGTGAGGTGCCAACACATCGCGTCAGGAGTTTATCTCCAAATGCCTGCCACAGAAGCGCGGCTGACATATGTTTAATGTGTACCTGGCGACCTCACCCTCATACTCTGTGACAGATACATTTATGTACGTGCAGTCTGGGAGAAGGTCGCTCCCAACATTCTCCGATCAAGTCAACTTCAGCTAAGTGATCGTTCCGATTACAGTTATGCCATGATTCAAGCTGTGTTTAGATGTCTTTTTCACGCACACTGCACTCGGGCCCGGCGTGTGCAGCATTCGACAGCCCGGAACATTTTAATGAACCCCACGGATTGACGTGGACAGGCGCTCAGTTGATACATTCAAGCCGCAGCTTACATCATCAAAGCGACTACATATCTCCAGCAGCGGGCTGCAACGGAAAGCGGGGTACCAGCACCACTGCCTTGTTGATGTCGTCAATTTGCACCAACATACCCTTCATGCATGTGACATTACGCACTATTTGCAATGGCATTGCTAGCCCGTTCGCCGAATCGATAACGATGTAACAAGTATATGACATTCGGGCCGCTGAGGTCGGCGTTGATACGAATGGACATTTCATCGGATGATCCTTACCCCTTCACTTGTTTCAAGACATATTCGGATGCCCTCGTAACCACCAGGAATGCACCCAGGAATTAAAGGGATACTGTATATGTGTCGCATCAATCCGCCCTCCCTAGCATGCGATAATACCATGCGATCAGAGAATTCTTGTCGGCGTTTCGTAGCAACGGTATTATGTTTACATCGAGGAATGTTCTGAACTTGTCCGAGAGATGGCTAGAGGCAGTCGGAGCAAATACTACTATTGATCGCATCCAGTACTAATATTAGTCCCATGAATATGCACTGGTGGGGGCCTGATCGGAAACATTATTTTGACAGCGGAGATAATTATGCACACACTCAATGGGTCCAGTGCGAGCGGAAAACAGTTCAGCCTTTCGTTGATGGGGGTCCTGATCAAGTAATGGAACAACGTCCAACGCTTGTGGATAGTGGGTAATGGCAAGTTCCTCACCATGGGCGGCGAATTGTGCTTGCCAAGTGCGTATTATTCTCGATCAGCAAAAAAAAAAAAAAAATCGCTCCTCTCTTCCTCCAAAGTTATATAATAACAGCGATGAAGAAATCCACAGGCAACTAAATTAAGTACGTAGTTCATAAGCATCGTCCGCTGATATAATACCAGTGGACTGTATCCGTTGGATCTGTACATTCGTGACACCGAAAAAAAAAGATATAAACGTGAATGCAGATCATCATCATGTATGTCGTCCGGTCCAGTCGTGCGCTGATCTTAGCGATCACACGTCCGACGAAATCTTTTCGTGCTCCTCGTGAATCTCCATTTCGTCTTCCATAATTGCGTCGTCTTGTCCACCTCCCTCTTCAAACGCCGTCTTGTGGGTCTCAAAGTGTGATGAATGGTGTCTGCCAAAAAGCATGGTCACGTGACGAGTCACTTCAGAGGAAGATGAAGGCGACGCACTCAGGTCCCAAGATAGTCACCACTACAACATATGCAGCAACGACACCAATGAAGATCCCTTGTACAGTCGCATAATCTACAACAGACGTGATCTGACCATTTTCGACTATGTTTGTCTTCAACTGGCTCGCGCCGGCTAGGTCGAATTTGTATCAGAACTTTGCACATGACAGCGGGTACCTATGAATGCGGAAATGGAAACTCACTCGCTTCAATTTGTGATGATGCGGAGGACACCATCTAAGAAAGACCGCGAATGCTATGAGCGCTTCCCCTGCGAGCGGCTTGGACAACTCACGTTGCCAAGCTGGTATGCTACACCTGGGAATGTTGCTCTAAAAGCAGGAGGTGATAGCTCCGCAAGTTGGATGGGAATCTGAACGTGGTGTATCGCATGCAAATCAATTCGCGAGTAACCAAGTTGAAAAAGGTCAGATACATACAACTCCCCATGCACCCTGAACGCCAAACTGGATGCAGAATGCGCCCGCAGACAATGCACTAAAGCTGTTTGGAAGGATCCATAAAGGTATGAAAGCTGTGATAGACCTCGGATTAGCAATCAATCCACTGCAGATAGATACCGGTATCGCGAAGAGAACTCACCACCGACGAGCAACACAGCAACGCTAAATGAAACGGTATGTCAAGCAGAAACAGACCAAAGACGTCGGTTGCCCTCACACAATGGTAAGCCGACGCCCAACGTATTGACTGGCAAAGCCGGCCACTCCGCCACCACTGAGGAAATTTATGAGCGTGTGAGCTTTCCTTCGGGATGCCGGAACTCACGCAATCGCTCCCTGAGACAGACCAGGGAATAATTAGCACCCTCGCCAAGCTGAAATCGAGAGAATCATAAATACACAATTCCCAATGATCGTGGCGATCGTGGCGTCATGAACACTCATCAATTTGGTCTGCTCCAAATATGTAGGGTACAAATCCTACAACATTCATAATTCAGTGGCAAGGCTCCGGCACCATATCGAGATTCGCATACCTGAGAACCATGGGATAAAAAGTTGAACCCTGCATTCAGGTGATAACGCAAGCACAAAACATGCTTCATATACATTTCAAACCCGAATTCAACGAACGCTTACCAGTCATCAGTAGAACTGCGTAGATGCACAGCTTCCAATGACACTTAAGCATCTCCTTCGTCTCGTGCAAGAAGACCTTCGTCTTAAGAAGGGTAGTCGTGCCCTTTGACCGCTCGATCGACTTGGCCCGTAAGAACACTTGCGATTCGGGCAAGAGCGCACGGAGTACGGCAGCAAAGAATGAAACGCCAGCGCCGAACCAAAACAGGGCACGCCACGTGTGAGGTGAGGTTTGTACGATGGTGAGATTGATGACTGCGGCAATAAGGTAGCCGCATGCATAACCCTGTTGGAGGACACCGCTCGCAAGACCCCGCACTTCAACGGGGAGATTCTCAAGTGCCGAAGAAGAAGAAAGCCCCCAAATTCCGCCCATAGCAATACCAAAAAGGGAACGAACGGCGAGGAATTGAGAATATGTATTGACGAAGCCAGTCGCAAGAGAGAACGCGCAACAAAGGATGAGATTGCAGACAAGAGGCCATTTGCGGCCAAACCGGTCCGATAGGACACCGAAAATTACCTTGGTGTATGTGGGGGGTTCATTCAGTCATTTTGGGATCCGAAAGTCTCGGAAATCGAAACTCACAGCGCCAGCTGATCTGAAGAGTAGGGTGAGCGTGATAGCGGTTGACTGCAATGACCGTGAGTGCCCGAACGTTAACGATAATGATTAATGATACCTACAAGCTTGGTCGTCTTCACGTCGAATTGTTTGGTAAGCAATGGTACCGTCAAGGACACTGCAAAGAAGTCGAGAGCGTCACAAGTCCAAGCCAGCCAGCTAATTGAGCACCAGATGAGCCCTTGCGAGATAAAAGTCAAAAAGAGCAACTCACCCAACCCAAAAATGAGCAACTTGAATGAGACTGAGTGTCCTAAGGGCCGGCAAGAGACCAGCACTCGCGTTACTTTGCCTCTTAGGGAGGAGACTGACGAGGAACTGGGGCGCCATGGTAGCCTAGGGAAACAGAGAGGAGGGCTGGCACAGGCAAGGCGTCGTGAGCCAATCGTGGTACCGATAAGCCCGTGCTATATGTACACATTCACAGCCGCTTGCGCAAATGGAGCACTCAGGGCCACAGTGTCCAATTCGAGGACCGCCTGCCTCCCAGGAACAATTTCCGTAGCGGCTTACGGCATAGGTAAAGAGCATCTGACCTGACTCGTGCTTTGTCATGGTCCGTTTTGCTGGAGTCTCCTTAGCTACCGTCCCCAGTCTGAGACGCCGAGGACGCTGAAAGTAGTAGCACTCAGTTACTCAGGCGCGCCAAGTTCACACGTCCTTTACAATACTATATCAACTGAGTTCGACAGTAAGCTTCACGTCTGTTGCCTCGCACCTTAAAGCCAAACTTTCTATAGCACAACTCGTCGAGGGAGATAAACCCGCAGAGGACGTTGGCGAGTTCCAGGGTCATTTCAATGGACTGTAGGTGGCAATGTGTAAGTCGCAGGTTAAAGGATGGCTCAATGATTTGATCTTCCACGATAACTTGACAACTCCGCAACTATCATATCCAAAACAGGTATGTTTCTACTTGAAACAAGTCAGAATTGGGATCCTTCCGGAAGGCAGACATGCGAATGAAATGCCTCGTTGAGAATGGAATATGATGCGACACTCACTGATCACACTACTTTGTCAGCGGGATCAATTGGCCGACCCGTGACTGACCCTCGGGTACAAACTTACCCGACAGAGTACAGTACGTGAAAAAAGGCGCAGCAATGATTTGTGTAAAATGAAAGGCTGGTAACAGCGTTCACATCCTCTTATCAGCCGAGTCGAACGCGTTTTTGCGCTCTTTTAAGTGGACCCACCACGGCGTCCGTGATCGCGATGCGGTCATAGTGCACAAGTGTCTCTTGGCACCGCAAGGCTAACGCATGTACATAATAATAATATGATCTTCAAACTTTAATGTTCTTCTGTTACTGACGGTCAAGGATGTCAAGCAGCGTGGAGTATACTATCTGGAGAAATGACAGCAGGTTGACAGCCGAGATCTCTGACTGATATGTTCATATCACAGATGGGTCACTGTGACTCCATGTTCATCCATCAATGCCATCATGCATCAGACGACCCCCGTCGAGTCAACGACGGGCGACATTACTGTGTGCGCACCATAGCTATGTATGCCAATTACCAAACGTCAGTATTGATGAACACGAAGATGCGTCTCAGATCACTACCTCATCGCTTCACCTTTTTCCCCCTCCGCGTCGGTTTTTTCCCCCCTCCTCCTTCATCCATTTTGGCATCTGCCTTGCGCTTCTGTCCAGCGCTCTTCACACTCACAATGGTTGCACCCGCTTTCCCTTGAGTCAATTTCGTCACCTGTGCCTCTGCAGCACCCCAGTCTGCGGCAGAATCGTCTATAGCATACCTAAGAAGTGATATGTAAGCTCCCACGTGCCCTTTAGTCCACCCCATGAAACGAGCACAAAGGGTCATTTATGAACTCGTGGAAGAGGCTTCCCAACCCTTTGTTTAGAAAGGGATCAAAGCGGTAATGAGACGGGGTAAACGAGGCGGAAAGAAAGAAGACATGAACTACAAAAATGAATGATGATGGTCTACTCACTTGCTAAGATCTAGCGACTCGATCATGGCACGCTGCTTCTCCCGCAGCGCTCTCGTCACTTCGTCCCCTTCTTCGTCCAGCTCTTCTTCGATGGTGGTAGTGATGGGTTTCCATGGTCGCGATCCTGCTTCCTCTGTTCTATTGCCGTCGTCAATTTCTACACCATCTTCTATGCGAGAGTCCAGGACTTCGTGCGGCGGGGGCGCGATAGGGATGTCTGCCCCGATTGCTTCCTTTTGGATGTCGGTCAACTTTCTGCTGATCTTGCGTATCAGTTTGTTGAACAGCGCCAATGCTTGCGAGACAGGAAGCGAGAGCTCTTTCTGTCGAACATGGGTCGGCAATCAATATCCATCTCCGTTTTGCTCCAATACCGGACTCACCTCTACTTCCTCAATCGACTTCCTCTGGAGACCCATGCCTAAAAGTATCGATGCTTGCACAGCAGACAGACTAACATCATCCCCTAGTCGTTTGTCAAAATATAGAGAGGCGACGTGGGGTAAGAGGTCGAGAATGACATGGTAATCGACCATGTTGTTTGCGTATGAGTCGAGCCGCTTAAGATCAAATGGTGTTACAAGGAAAGAAAGTTCGGATGAGTTGATCACTTTCGACCAAGATAAGAAAGAGCATATGGGTGGCGCAACAGATCAAACACTTGCCTGACGATCCAGAGCTTTTGCCGCCATCCCTTTTTATACCCGCGTTGGCAGCCTCGAGAATACTCAACGCAGTCACACTTCCAAACTCTCTAAATTTGAAGGAAAGTAATGTGAGGAAGCGTCGCCTGAAGTCTACCGACCACATTGTCATTTCCAAAGAAAGCACACTGCACTTGAACTTACCCTTCGAAAACTCGCCCAGCCATTCAAGGTCGCCCTCAACAGAGCTGTTAAGCCCTCGAACCATCACACATGTGTGTTCACCTGTGAGCTCCGACTGCGTCTGCCTAAGATAAAGGGGAGTGAAGCCCGCCCGTTTCCAAAATCTGTTTATCGACCAAAGATCAGGTGTACGTTAATCTGCCCTCAACCATACACGCACCTCAACAACTGCGGTGTCAGTCCATATGATACGCCCAAATATTCCAAAACTTCTGGTTTCCTCTCTGAGAGACGTTGGAGTAACGGTGGCATTGCATCCGCAGAGCGGACGGTCGGATGATCGGTTTGGAGGTCAGTGTTCTGTGAGCCGAAGAGAGCAAAGTGAGCGTAAAGGCACCGGTGGCACAGTTAATGTCGAAAATCAAAGTCATACATACGGGATGAACCAACGTGACATCGGGATAATACGGCTCGGGTTCGTCGAGCTCCGAAAGGTTGAAGTATTCTCCGCTGTAAAACGCGTTAAGAGCTTTGAGAGCGCGGGTACCGTAGCCCATCTGCGTAACGATGTTAGCACCTTTCATTTAGACAAACAAGAAAGTCCGGCCAAAAGCGTGACCCGTTCAACTCCACATGGGGATCTAGGCGATAAGGGACATACAGTAAGTAAGATCACCCACGTTCGCGTAATCGGGGTGCGTCGCAATCCGGACGATCCGCGCCCCACTCAACATGCCAAACTTGCTCTCCTGAAACTGCTGCGCAACAACCCAGGGAATCATATCTCCCCCGGCTCTCAAACCCCTGCTCAGGCCCTCCATAATTGCATTTTTGCTAATATTGCCTTCAAGTGCGACCTGTAGCACGACCAGCGGTTCCGGAAGATGTGATTCGTCGTCTTTGAGAGGAGGAAGAAGTACGAATAGATGGTGTGCGGGGGCGTCTGACATAAGCTGAAGATCGTTGGGCTGGTTTTTGTAATGCGAGGCGACATAAAGCGCCATCATTCGCTGAAGGAACGCCTCTGATGCGGGATGATAACTGAACAGTGTATCACGTGAAACGTAGTATAGCTCGCACGCAGATGGATGAGGACATCCTTGTGCCAAAGCTATGGCGGATTTTGAAGAGACGGTGGCATCTAGACAGAGAATGTTATTTAACCAGCTTTCGATTTTGTCCCCAACCCCATAACGTATGGGTGTCTCGAGTTTTATTTCACGCAACGTGCGCGTTTTAGGTGCACTGGGATGGCTTGCAGCCTTTTTCGAGGTAGAGCTAACAGCGACATAAGGCTCATGTAAAGTGTCCTTGGTAAGGGAGGGGCGAGTACTTTCGCGCAATTGTTGGATGAGTTTGAGGGATAGAGAACGACCTGTACCTTCGTATCCATTGATTGTCGACGCCATGAATACGAGGTAAGGCCCAAGGAGGTTGTGCACGAGAGGAAGGGGAATAGCTGCGGCTTCGTCGATGACCACCAGTTCAGCTTGTCCCAAAACATGGGCATCTTCAGGTTGGATGTACTGTCAAGATATGAGGAAAAGACACTAAGAAAACATGGAACCGACCTGTATAGTTTGACGATGCTGACGGAAGACGTTGACCCTGACGATAGCCTTGTTAAAATCAGGGTTTGTGCTTTGCATTATATCATAGTCCAGATGTTCTTCGTATCCCAAAGCATCCAGCCCTTTAAAGACAAACTCGAACAATGTCTTTAAGTTTTCTGGACTTGGACTCGTCACGAAGATGTTGGAATACCCATGAGCTAGCGCAGAAGCAATTGCAAGACCCAAAGCGGCAGACTTGCCGCGTCCGCGAGCGGCGGTAAGCGCCACAGTAGAGGCAAGGTTTTTTTCGGAAATAGCTTCCACGAAAGTAAGCAAGGCTTGCGCCTGATCGACAGTTTTGGCGAGCTTGACGAGTTCACCGACAGGCTTGGTATCAGCCAAGCTATCCTTGAGGCCTTTCAGTTCCGTGTCGACCTTTCCTTTGCCATACTCTTCATCTATAGGCACAAGGTCCCTTCCTCTTGAAATCGGAAGGACATTAAGTTCGTCATCCAGGACCAAGCAATCTACACAAGTTCCTAAGGATAGGATAAAGCGTTCGTTGAACCGAGCAACCACAGAGTCATGAGAAGAGGTACGGTAACGGGCATGAACGTCCTACGAGAATGTCGTCGATTTTCGCCCAGTATACTCGCATAGCGGACGGACCTACCATAGTCATCGTGTATAATTGCCTAAGGGATGTCATTGTCTTGAGCATTAGCACTACAATCCCACCACCCTCCACAGTTTCGATCGTCCTCGCGAGCAAGTTGGGCGTAATGGCCTCGAAATCTTGCAACACACACATGCCATATGTGTTTCCGAGTATTTTATCGGTTTCCTTGTAGTATGTATATCGAATATCAGTGACTGTGACAAATATCTCGAAGGGGCTTTGTTCGTTGGGCTCTCTGATGCCCCGTTTCACATCGCGCTTGATTTTTGCTTCGCGTTTTTTACGGTGGCTAGTCAATCTTGTCAGTCCGTGCGATTGTAGGAAGCAAAGTCACTCACGTTGTGAATCCAAGATCCTTCTTGTAGCACCACAGCACCGACGGCCGTGCCGATACCCGGGCTTGGGAGAGCAAGTAATGCAGGTTAACGACCTGATTATCCGTGGTGAGCAGTCGAATCGCATCTGGCATTGTACAAACTCACCTGATCCCTGCCCTTGTCCCCAACCAACACTATGAATGACCGGTGGTTCTTTTTGACATTGTTGGTGATGAGGGTTGATATTCGAGGGTCAAGCTGTTTTCGCATATTCGAAAGCGATAGTAGACGAACAACAGTAGCCAAAGAAGCTACGTACGTAAGCAGCACGTGGACGAGTAGCAAGTTCAACCAGACAGAACCCAATGCCCAGACAGAGGGTCGGCGGAGTTGCACATACCACCTCAGATCCCTTTTCCTCGGCGGTTTCGTCCCAACGCCTCCCTCTGGTGCATACCTAAAGCGAGATCTAGAGGCTACTAGCATTTTAACCCTCTAGTTTTTAGCGTACTAAGGCTCGGCCCTATAAAAAATTGCTTGGAGTCCAAGATCTATCTACTGGTATATACATATGTACTAACCACGACAATCTAATAAATACAGAGGTACTATTACATTTATAACAAGTAAGTAAGACTATGTTGTAGAATAGAATCATTCGCTACGCCGACGCTGCCGCTGCCGCTTACATAATACGTAGTACTGTATATCTCGCGCCGCGCGCTGTACCGTACCTCTTTGTTCGCTATCGCGAATAACATCTGCCGCTGCATCGTCACGCCTTACCCGCCAGTTGCGCTCTCGGCAGCATACGACTTTTCAACAGACTATGCTTCTGCAGCGTTTTATGTCAACCACCCGATGTCATCTTCAGACGACATGGTATTGGTTCCGGGTTTGGTCAGTAGCTCATACGCATCTAGCACTGAATTAGGCTGAAACTTTATGGCTCTGACCGTGAATCATACCTTTTTCTGCAGATGACGCAAGGACGGTTGTACTAAGGCATGCAAGAAGAACCAAGCAAACGCGAATGGTGAGCTTCATGTCGATTGATGATAGGAAACTTGTTTGCATTCTTATTTTCTTCTCTGAACTTTTTGTATAAATGGTTACTAACATTCCTGTCCGTAAGATATATGGCTATGACACTGCTCCAGCACCGTGTTGGTCGTTAGGTACAGCCCCATCTCTTGCACAGTTTGACTGCTCGGCTGGTATAAATGTAATACTCCCTGCTGTACACGCCGTCAAGCGTGTCTCTGGCTGCGGGAAGGTTGCCCTTTTTCGACTGTCTTCAACTCAAAGTCGGAAGTATGACATTCCAAACTGTTGGGTATGCATCACTCTTGAGCCTTATTTCTGTCGCCTCTGTGCTGTTCACCTGTACCTTGATGGATTTATATGGCTACCATCGTGCCAATCTACTCTCGAGCACATCAAGAGTTGCTCGACCAATACCTCATGATGCCGCAGCCTATAGTACGTGTCGCCACCTCTCACTGATGTAACTGATATACTAATGTACCTTTCTTCAGCCTACGTCGACTATGATATTCCCTCATTACTGCCAGGTTTGGATCCGGGTTTCGTGCAAATGACGGTAGAAGAGACCATCCGATTTTCTATGTGGGATACAGAAGGACCAACAGAATGGGCATCTACATTCCCTCCGGGAGTTTATGGAGCAGAGATACTCGGTCCCGAGGGACGGGTCTTCTTTTTGTCCATGTTCCACGAGCTGCATTGCTGGCAACTATTTGAGCGGACATTCAGGGATCCTCATACCCTCATAGCGCACAGCTATTTTGCAGGACACCTGCAGCATTGCCTTAATTATCTACGACAATGCAGTCTCTGCCAGGCAGACAGAACAGTGGAGCTGGGGGATTTTACGAAACGGAACTTCACCACAGACAGGACTGGCGCTACGCACACGTGTAAAGACTGGAAGGCGGTGTACGATAAAGCTACATATGATTGGAGTACTGTTATTAACCAGAAAGATGAAGCTTCCACTCCAGAATAACTCTTATTGTATTGTAGTTACGAGGATTGAATCGAGGCAGATTGCTGACAAAATTCCCCGTAGCGGTACATGATGCTGGTAGCCACGGAGTATCTTCATTTGTTCTGTTTTTTGTTGCAGTAAATCGGAAGAAAAGAAAAGAAAATCGATAAAGGACGTGGCTTTGACTTGTTCGGATTTGATGTGTGCTATCCACAACGATCGTTGTCGAGACTAATCTACAAAAAAAGATACAGGAAAACAGCGAGGTATAATTCTTCGAACCTTCCACTAGCTAAATTCGCCGTGTTCGACATCTCTTGGCATCAAGGACGTCAAGGCTCGGCGCGCTCCTCAGAGCCGGATGCAGACTCATATTTTGGTGGAGCCACCCAAACCAGATTCTGATTCTCCTACGTTTTCGCGAGCCTTGAACCCACCATTCTGATTGGTTGCAAAGTCCATGTTCTGAACCGTGGTAAACATGGTATCCTTTGACCAAGCTATACCCAAGGCTACCCGGTAAATGATGAACTGTGGCGACAGAGCCTGAAGAAAGGTCATCCGTTGCCATTCGCGTTTTCACAACTGGCGCACGCACCACGAGTGATCCCCAAACAAAAGCAAATGCAATAACAACATTACTATTTAACGCTTGTGATATTAAATAGCCTAGGCCGAGCACAGAGAGCGGCAAAGCGGATTCGACGAGCATTGCGGAGACATCGAGGTAGGTCTTCGAGAGCGCGGGGCTCAGTGCATCACGAACGGTCCAGTAAGAGATCAAAAGACGCCATATGATTGTTATGGTCACAATCAGATTGAAGCCGACTGTCAAAGCCAACAACGCGATCGAGAAATTTGTGGGCAGTCCTTGAAAAATGTTGGCGCCCGGTAACGCGCTCTCTACTGTTGTTATGATGGCCATAACTTTCATCACCATTCAGTACACGAATCGACTTAGAAAATCGTGAATGGACTTACTGATGGAGGCAACATATAGCAAAGTAGGGAAGACAACTACCCCGCGACGATCACGGCAAAACACGAAGCACCTGTATAACTAATACCATCCTATTAGCGTTTGCCTTTCTACATTCTCGACACTCGCCATCAAACCGTCTGCCATCGCTAAAGCGGCAACGTCAGTTGCACTCCCTAACGTATTATACCATTCGGAGGTATTGTCTTGATAGAAGGCTGGTGGTCCGCCAGGGAAGTTTCTATCGTCGATCCACATTAAGTCTGCAAATACAACGTTGGTTGCCAATGAGATGGTAAAGAAGAGGAGTAAAAGAGAGGTGTATATCATGTAGAAAACCCTATGATTCGTCTTGGTCCGTCTTCGCAGAAGGCTAAACGTTTGGAAGTAGAGGTTTAACGTGATTCCTACAGTGTACTTGCAGGGTCAAGGCGTGATCATATGTTAAAGGCAACTTACCGTATAAAATACAAGCAAAGACAATCCCAAAGTAAATCGAGTGTTCCAGAGTGATCTCAGCTGAAGGCATTCTACCCGTGACAGTGGCAAAGAATGGGAACTTTTTTCTTCCCTTGGTCCGACTGTTTGGATCCCATCTGTGATTATACCACGACCTAATCAGCCAAATAGATAATTTCGGTCTCTTGCCTAGCATCCATACCCTCTAAGAGCACGGAAAATGACTCCATTGCAGTGCTATGAAACTCAACTTACGGTTGCACAGCCTCAGTTACGGCATCCTAAGCCGACTATCTTTGTCAAAATCACATCCATCTCAGCTGAAACCTGTGTGGGTTACTGTAATACTGATGTCAATCTCCATCTTGAGTATTTGAATACCATTATGCGACACATCGCGAACAATTCAACATCAAGTTCTGATTTCCGGCGCCTACTGCCAGTGATGGTAAATTTGTAGTCTGCAGTTTCTTCTTCCCATCGCCTTGCCCATTTCCCGGACCTCTGCGGTCATCTTGATCGTAAAGTATTCTGCCTGGTTATTTAATGTCCTGGTGTTATGAATACCGATGATGAATCAAGCTGCCTGTACTACGACCTGTACGTTTACATCCGAATGACCATCAAGCGCCCATTCATCGAACATATATTCGACACATCCCATTCAGACACATTCTTATCTACGGAGGTTATGATGAACTAATTTTATCACTGAAATCTTTCCCCATAGCGCTTCAAACCCCATACCTTGATGTCGCTGCCATCTTTCGGATGCTTCATTGTTGTCATGCCGACATCTTTCATATGCAGGGATTGGTAGAACCTGACCTATTTGTTCCAGAAAATTAGTGACTCGTGTCACTTTTATGCTTCTTAAAATTACATTTTCTTCTGTATCGGTGCAGCACCCAATCGCCTCGTCGACAGTCGCCTAATCACAGTCAGCTTGGACCACCAACCCGCTTGGACGGGAGAACGACATACCTTTTTCAATACTTGGTTGTAGAGTGATGTCCCAATGCCATTTCTCTGGTATGCGGGCAGCACCGCAATGTTATTTAACCACCAGCTTTCCGTGGAGGTCTCATCAATCACCATGAGTGCGAAAAAGCAAACCCATGTATCTGATCAATCACCTCTGGTCCATAACGTTCTTTCAGAAACTCCTGGATCTCTGTATCATACTAAGCATGTACCGTAGTCAGCAAGAAACGCAATAGGACGAAAGAAAGCAGGCTTGCATCGTTGATCCACCAAGCTTTCGTGGCTTTGTCTAGTTGGCTGAAAAAGTGATTGAACCCCGAGGTTTCCCTTACCTCCGGTCTGAAATTTCGACAGCATTCAAGCCTTCCATGGTCACGAGGGAATTTCAGCTAACGCACGTTGCAAACAGACTATTCCCCGGCGGAAACCAAAGTGCCGTCCCAACGATCTTCTGAGTGGTTACTTCAGTAGCGATGTAACAGTCCCCATCGGCCAGGCAACATTGGGTCATGGACCGAAGCAGATATGGAAGTAGTTCCAGTTTTCCGCCAGTCATTAGTTTGGCACCTGGTGCTGTTGATAGTGTCACAGTGTCAGATTAGGATGGCGAAGACAACATGTCGACGATAAGGCTTACAGCCCGCATCGAGGAATGCAAGGTTCGAGAGCGACGCTACGTCGTCCAGTTCATGGTCTAATTGGTTTGGAAAGTTAGAATCAGGCCAGATAGATTGCGAAATCGTCAGATCGTCGTTCAACATTCGAAGACATAATACCGGAAACCAACCTGACAGCTCATTAACGAGGGAGATGTTGACTTTGATATTTTGCATTGGAATACCGTGGATAGACTCACAGCCAACGAAACAACAGTGAAAGCAGCGCCACCATATTTCTGACCCCTTATGTATTAGTACGAGTTGTTGTAGGTTCAAGTTGACGCACCGACTTGTACTATTTGTGGTAACTGCCAACCCCTTATGGCGAATTCCCATGGTTCGAGTCACAGATAAGGGCTTCACATACACTGTATCATGATACCGCCGCATCAGCATGCTCGTAATAAGCTGTCCACAGCATGTGGAAAATTGTGGACAGACTCTGGCGGGCTTCGACGCTTCAGCTGTGTTACTGCCCGTTTTGCCAACCATTCAGTGTCCTAGGACAAGACCATGACTGTTAAACGCTGCGCATCATTCGGCATGCTTTCAAAGGATTCGTGCGATGCGGTGCAAACTGCGCGTGGTGGAACGAGGTTCTCCCGATCATAGATCCGTACATGGCGAAGTTAGCCAGAAGACCAAAACGAGCGAAATGACGAGGCCTGGCATTTTATTGCTGCGATTAGATGACTGTTCGAGTGACCACTCTGGCCAGTCACTCGCGAGGATTTTTATATAACTTACATACAATTCAACTGCGCATGCAGCAAATGCTGGCTAATCCGAAAATGCGTCCCAGGATAATCTGGCCAAGAATACATACACCAAAAAATAAAAAATAAAAGAAAAAAAAAACAATTTCTATATCAAATGGTTTGATACTGATACATGAATAGACCTGGACGTGGTTAGATCATTCGAGAAGTGTGAGCTCCTACGTGACTCACCCGATTCACGGTTTGTTGTGCCAATCAGATCGAGATAGCAGTCCGGGTCAGAACATGCCAGTAAGAAAGTATGATAGGAGAGCATTTGACAAGGAAATTGGGGTGTCTGAACAAGATTATTCTCAGAGAGAACTAGTTGCGTGAACAAGGATCTTCTCGAGGGAAGAGTGGAGTAAGAGACAGTACGGAAGTTGAGCTTCTCTTTGATGGGCAAAGTATAGACATCGAGCAGGAAATCCGCCGAAGAGATCATTCGTAGGCCCTCTGTCTCATTGAGCGTCGGAACACTGATCGCCACACTGCACAATTCCATGCCAAAGTCGAGTGTTCGGAATTGTGCGACAGTCGAAATCTTCAAACATGGGAACAGTGGTCAATTATGAATGTCTTATCTAGAATCTACACAAACCCACCTCTGGAGTGACTAAAAGGCGCCGCTCTATGAACGGTATGAATCCAAATTCTTCCTTAGAAAATCCCGTGTGGTACGTCGGCAAGACTTTCTTGGGTTCCGTCAGAGAAACTTGGACGAAAGACACCGCATGGTTGACTATCGGCCCATGAGGAGAACTAGTGATGTTCCCTTTCGAGTATAGGACGTCTAGATTGATGTACGAACTTCGGAGCTCTAGGTTCGATTCTCCAGGAGACGGGTCGCTGCCATGTAGAACGATCATGGAAAGTAGCACAAGTAAATCCACAATAGTACAGACTATCACCAGCATCGTCGCAAATTGAAGAAAGCGAGAAATATGACGAAGAAGCTGCTCGCCACGAGCTCCAAAAGTGTTTGATCTCAGGATGTTACTATAAGCAACAGATTCCGAGGACACTCACCTGGAATGCGTCTAGTGTCGAGTTCTTCCAACGGAGATGATGCATCTGGATTTTGCAAGGGAAGATACCCTCTGGGGATGTCGGTGGAGAACATTGAGAATGAGAATGGAGACAGTGCTAGGACTCGGCTGTAACGGATGAATGAGACGTGCAGACCCCCCTGTCACATAGTCCGATGTAAGTGTGAGAAATGATCAAAACAGAGGCAGTACAACGTAGTAGTCCCGCCACAACGCCAGGGTTTTCATCATGGGTGCTGTCCAACGCCGATGCCACAAGCACTGATGACTGCCATATTTAGGATGTCCTGGCATCGTGCCATTACCAGTTATTACGATCTTCTGCGCAGTTGAGCATACCATAACTTGAAGCGGCTATATAAAATAAGATCCACCAAGCCTACCGAGAGTGGAGCACAAAATAGAACCACCGCCGCAGATGGGTACCAGGAAATGCTGCGAGGCGAGGAAGAACCAAACCAGTGCGGCGAGGAATTTAGTGATTGAACTACTGGAAGTGGTTTCATCCGGGCCTAACGGACACAGTCTGACCTCGACTAACCTCGACTACCATGCACAGAGTCTCGGTGCGCACAGACTGTCTTAAGTAAGCTCTGATATGATTGATGAGGCAGGGGCAGTATAAAAAACGTACGACGAAAAGAACATTTTATATCATATATCGACATGAAGGCCCCTTTTGTATGCTTCGCTCTTTTTGCATTCTTGATGACCGCCCTTGCGTTGCCAATTGGTGAAGAAGAAGGTACGAAGCCATGGAAAGCCATCAGCCCGTGTTGACCCGTTGTGACCAGATGCATATGAGCAATTGGCTGGGCCAGGAAATACTTTGCAACCAGAATCTGATATTGCGTTATTGACAAGTTAAAATAAACGTATGTTCAGCTGGATCACTAGGATGGATTCCAGGTCAGCCGTCATGGTGTTCAAAAAACGATGTTGACGTTACATAAATGCAACAGTTCACCAATCCTAGCTGGCGTTGGTTGGCTGCATGGTGTCGGTCATAGTTTCAGTGGCTCTCACAGTATGCTAGAATAAGATGCGATTTAAAATTGAGCAAGACTGAAGAACATGAACATCGGGTGCCTTCCATATACTCTCTGTACATAGGAAGCCCACGCCCTGTATGACTGTCAGTTAAATTATATGAAACAAAAGGACGAAAGAATGAGTACATACCACCTTTCCTAACCTCCCGGCAAATAAATGAATTCTTCTCACCTGAGATTCCTTGAGTCTACCCCCATCTTTCAACGCGGAAACCACCATTCGTTCAAACCCCTCCGGGCCAAACAGATAGATCTGTCTTCATTGCATTCCTCAATATCTCCCGTAGTACGCAATCCATCCATGTCCATTCGACCATGTGCTGCGTCACCTCGACGGAAAGCACCGATCGATCCAGTCCAGTTTCACACGAAGATGACGACGCAGGGGTACGAGAAAAGATATGGATATACAGCCTACCCCTGCCTCGGACCCCCTCCTGAGTACGGTCACTAGGACGTTCCAAGGAGTGCAAGATGAGCGAAAGTAACACGTCGGACTCACGCGAGGACAGTGCGAATACGATGTCGTTGAGATCGTTTCCTTCGTCGTGCTCCTTCTTGTCACGTATTCCAGCCAGCATAGCAAGGAATGGCGTAACTCCAATCCTTCAGGCGATCCACAGTAACCTGTGAGTCCCTGCACTTGCACATTACTGTGCGAATGACCCTTCACCATGGCCGGAGGAGGGAGTCTCCGTCGGCAGTGTAAAACTTCCTGTGATGCCGACAAGAGGGATGCTGAATTGCAGGGGTCTGGCGTCCTCTCGGATGATTTATCGGGGCGAAATTCCGATATCTTGTGTGCAACCGCGAAGAGGGGTCACCGACCTCCTGGTTTCCATCGCATCGTGAGTTTCAACGACACCGGGCCAGTAACAACTTCCGTGCTTTCAGAAAATAATCCAGACGCCCATCGATTCGATCCGGACACTGTCCAGGTGCGTATCCGGATTGGCGGGGGCCATGTGCTGATATGGTAATGCACCGACAAATGATTTGAATTCCAGGACGCTTGTCCAGGAACCACATTCACATGGGTCGGCGATTCGAACGTAAATGTTGCGATGTCGCTTGAATGCAACTCTATGCGCGCTAGTGTGACCTGCAACTTCTATTGGAGATCATCATCGACAAAGTACGCCAAGGTGGTCTCTCTTCTGCGAGAAGACGAGTAGGTGGAGAATCGGGGTTGCGTTGGACTTCCGTTCCTGGTTCTTGCCGGACCGGTAAGGCGTCCTCTGCCAAGATATAGCCGGTCACGCGGATGGTTGTTAATGCGAGGCATGAAGTGCTGGGCGGCAAGACCGGCGAGATTATGCGCATCGCCTGTGAGATACAGTACAGCACTGGTTACGAACGAAACAAACGTCACTCCAGCTAGGGGGGTAGCCTCGATATTTGCCAAGGGATGTGAGCAACCGGTTTCCTCTGCAAACAGTGAATTCTACTTCAAAACTTCGAATGAAAATATACCAGAGTAATCTGGGATCACGAGCGTCCGACCATCGCTGGGCCGGACACGCACAAACCAGGGTCTACCTCTACGTTGATTCATACCAACGTGGGACGGAAATCGTTGGCCATCTTTCCCCAGCCTCATAGTACGTCCCTAGGAAAAGAGTATCCGAACCATGAACAAATGAGATGATGTCATCGGGTACAGTAATCGCTCGTCTGAGGACAGATCGAGTCGTCGATACACGACATGCGGGTGCATTTCAGGGAACGGCGCAAGATCTCGTGCATTTATGTATACTTAGGGACAATTTCTGCCATGTGGTAATACGTCAGGGTTGCAAAGGTATCTAACGTTAAAATGCTTGCGTACCCACATCGGACTTTTCTAAGCGCTCATCGAGTGCTCGATGAGCGCGTAACTGAAGGGGGTCTTACGGGAATACCTCGCTAAGGCTCGCTTGGCCGATTTCCAGAGCTGTGATTGGGCGTGGGCACACTCAAAAGTTCACAAAAAATCGACAAGCGATAACGTTATAAACCCGCTTTCCTGATGCAATAGCTTCGTTCACCATAAACCGCATGTGGATCACAGGCCCATCTTTACTAGGCTGTCGATGTATGTAGCCCGCAAATTGTTCCGTATCCGGGTCGAATAATTGCGCACGACATTCTGAATAAATGGATCCCCCTCCCACACGGATCCATTCATCATGAGCTCGCCCGGGAATCTGCTTGTCGCGAATCCAGGCCGGCCATCCATCCAGACCGGCGAAAATGGATAACCAGGGTCTGTGCCTTTCATCGAGGGTGGCGACAAGGATGAATGGTAGGCGGGTAGTGTATAACAGAGTATCTGGTGCTCCTCGGGCATTACGGGTTCGATCCACGTCCATGCCTCAGTCATGACCCCAGCATAGCTCATTTTATGCCGAATGGCGCGTTTGCCCTTGTTCCCAGCCTTTGATGGGGCCCATTGTGAAGGATGCTGAGTACCGCACGACGCGGTCGATGAACTTCAGGCTCCTTGAGAATACATACTTGATATCGTGGAAGATGATTGAGTCAGGGCTCGAGCAATTGGAAATGCTGGAAAAGAAAGTCTTCTAATCGAGACCATCCCTAATAGCTCTCGTTTTCGCGACCTATCGGCTTCAAGTTGAACAAGCTCGGAAGGTTCCGATCGGCGAAGCCCCATAACCATTACGTAACGACTCCAAGTTTGCAAGTGCAAAGTTCACGCTGAGCCATCATTTCAGTTTCTCGTTTGGCATAACATATCAGGTCACGACCGACGTATTATTGAAAGCCTTCCAACGATGACATGCGAAGGATCTACTAAGTCCGGCACTCAGTTCGGATGAAATACAGGTCAAGTACTAGACGGCGGCAAATACCTTCTCGTTGCAGGGTTTTTAAACTTCGATTCATCGGGCGGCTGGGGCGATGAAGACTGCCTCGAATACGCAAAGGTTCATTGAATTTCAAACTGTCTATTTCATCTGAAGTGGGTATAATTTAAAATTCCGCGTTCTGCCTGGAACGCAATGTGCATTGTCCCGGGTCTTGTTTGTGGATTTAGTCCACCACCCTATTCCAAGAATTCTATGCGGACGTATAAAATACCTGCTTAATTTACCATCGGTGGTGAGTGAATTGGATTTAGTCCCACACCCATTCCTAGAATCTATGTGGACCGTACAACGCAACCCGGTACCATCGGTGGTAAGTGAATCGCATTGTTGTCCACAAACAAGAGGTTGTCATCGTCCACAGTAAACTCGAGAAACAAACATCAAAGCGGTTGCAAGCGCACTATGAAAAGGCCCACTCTTCGATACTTCATTGTCGTGCATTCTCTTCCCTCTTGACCATCTCCCTCCTTTCATTAGCTACGACTTGCAACTCTCTTATCCATGAATCCCGACTTCACTTTGTCCGATACACCACCCAACTTGGACTCCTTTTCCCCGCAGTTCTGTTTTTGTGGCAAGAAGACAGTGGAGCACCACGAGTTCTGGTTCTGCTCTACTGAGTGCGCGCGCCTGGACGCCCTCCGATCGCTTGATGATCCAGAATGTCACTATCGCGACGGTATGCGCAGAGCTTACATTCAAGCAAGCCTTCCGAACGCGCAAACCACCCCCACGATGTCTGTGGACCAGCCTCGCCCCCTTCCTTCCCAGCAGGGCGTTGTGGCGGAGCTACCCCCTTGTATCCATCCACCGGCAAACCCGACATATCGTAAGAACAACATTGCACACCGTGATGTAAAGAATAAGGACTTTCCCGTATTTCCTGTGTTATCTCAGGTGACGGGCGACGTTCTGACGAAGAAGGTTCCGGAAGGAGGTATGTCTGTCGCTGGGAGACACGAACAGCCGAGGTGGGAGACTCCGTCTCGCAAATATCGAACCCAGGAGGAGGAAGATAAAGAGTTCAGGCAGAATTTAATTGAGGCCTTTACTTTTCCGCAGCAAGCTCCTGCTCGCACTCTCAGGCGCGTTCCCAAGTCGACCGATAACCTCCGGAGCCATATCAGGAGGTCTGTCACGGCCCTGTTCAAGTCTCGGAAGGACAATGCAAGCGGTAACCCCCAGCGGGTATTCGGTCATCAAGTGAACGCCCTTTTTACAAGGAAGGATTCTCTGCCTAGTAGCCGCCAGATGAACCCTCCCCCTGCGGCCTCGAAAGCTAAGACTATTCGCCGTTCGGTATCGTTTGCGGGCCGGGGACTTGCCAATGGTCGGGACACTGTGATGCAGATAATCGATGAGATGAGAGATGAAGTTGCTGAAAGCTTCGACCCGAGGTCTTTGTTTGAAGAAGAAGAGGAATTCTGAAATCAGGTCGCAATATCTCGAAGATGATTCAGTATTCAATCACGATTGTCACGATGATGAACCATCTCCTTGCCGTGTACGTATATCATGAGCTTATTATGCTAATTTTTCACTGCTTTCATCTTCATCTTTATCTGTATACTAGTATGCGCATCATGTACCCTTTTATGTCCTATGTAGTTATGTTAACAGAGGAACTCCTATCTTAGTTGTGCGACTCGTGCAAGAATTTGCATTGTGTCACTCGCTTAATCCGCGCTTGCATCTGGCAGTGTCGCTGATCAGTTGAAGATGATACCAATAGTCCGAAGCTATCAAGCTGTCGGTCTAGTAACAGTCATTATAGTCTTGTACATAAATCTTTTGTGATTGACTGTTACAAGTGCGTGTCACAGGGAGGAGTCATTATCGCCACTTGCAGTCCTCATTGCACGATCGCCGACTCCAGGTCACACGGGGCTACTATAAAGTGCGACACGTCGACGCTTAGTATAACTTGGCTTCCTTCCATCATCATCTCGTCTCCCCTACTCTTTGTCCCATGTCCTCGGGCGCCAGCGACGCTATCCTAGTCCAGATCCTTGCGCAGCTCAATGCGCTCCAGATCTCCCAGCAGACCATGCAGGCAAAGGTGAGGGGTTAGCCGTGTCAAACCTCACGCTATGACTCGTTGAACTTGAACCACTTCTCTCAAGGTGGATGCATTGTCCCCTGCGTCCCTACCGCAAACATCACCTGAAAGAAACGGAATTCCGATTCCTGCGCGACGCAAAGACAGCGAATGTCTAGTAGGCTCGCCAACGCCTTCAAACCTACTCTTGTCGCCATCGACGTCCCTGGCGAGCACGCAGCTCGTCTCATCTCCGCCATTCACGAACATGCCCCAGGATCAATCTCAGACAGACAAGGAACGGGAGAGAGCGCTGTATCCAGGTCGAGTCGTCTTGGCGAGTGAGTTCTTTTTACTTTCCTTCTGGCATGTATTTCGTGTTGCAGTCCGTCGACCGGACCCGGGTCCGAGTAGGCTTGGTGGCCATTGCATTGCCTTCGGATCATATGGCTGGCCGTCTGTGTAAAGCTTCGGTAGTATTTACATATGACGTTGCAACTGACAATATATTACGACAGCTTACCCCGACCAGCATGGCATCAAGCCGTATCCACTTCAATGGGGAGCTTCGGACCCTACTGTCCGCGGACCTGTCATCTGCTCCCGGCTCCCAAGCTCGATAAAGCAGCGTAATGCACTTGGCGCACACTCGGGTTCCTATTCGATCTACCGAGCCCTTGCCATCGCGATGGGAACACTCGATCCGATTCACAAACCCGATTATTCAAAGACCGAGCCTCCGGTCCCTATTCCTCCTCAGCCGTCTTGGTACGATGCTATGAAGATCGTTTCATTTGACCCATGGGGACATCTCGTCCCTCAGGTTTTCAAGAGAGAGATCGATGAATTGGGCTTGGACATTCGACCAAGTATTGCAGTAACAAAGGCACACATCAAGCTGAGTGAACTAGACGAGGCTTCGAGAAAAGGCGAGATTACTATTGATGGCCGTGTGGTTTTACAAACGAGACCCCTCAAGAATGCTGATGGCTCGGTGAGTGATGCCGACCCTGGAATTGAGATCAATACAAGCAAGGCTGCGGTCGAGCCTGTTTGGTACCTGCCCGGGGTTGCAGAACGTTTTGGCATGTGAGTCTGTTCAGTATTCTTTTGCTTCTCGTGAGTCGTTCTAAGTTGACGATGCTAAGTTCCGAGACGTTGCTTCGCCGAGCCCTCTTTGAGGACACAGGTGGAATGTATCCCGAACTAATCACACGTCCCGACATCAAAGTCTTCCTTCCTCCTATCGGAAACTTGACGGTGTACATCTGTAGGTGTCTAGAATGTATGTTGCGACAGTATCTAAGCTTGCGAAGTTGGGCCTCCAGAATATATGGCAGATGAATCTAAAGAACTGACACTTCGAGTGCATGACGAATGTATACTCTCCTTTTCCTCACATTTTTTTGCGTCGAGTTGATTCACCTTTTCGTTCTCTTGCAGGCAATGGATCTGATGTTTTTGGGTCCGATATTTGCACCTGCAAACCCTACCTTATTTTTGCTATTGAAGAATGCATCCGATGTGCTCAGCGCGGTGGTGTGGGAGTGGTTGTGTATTTCCGTAAGGAAGGCCGAGCTCTCGGAGAGGTCACAAAGTGGGTCTTTTGTCTCACGTTGACCCTGTTCTAATCCACGTCCTTCAGATACCTTGTTTATAACCTCCGTAAACGTGGCGGAGACTCTGCGGACAAGTACTTCAAGTCTACGGAGTTGATTGCTGGAGTCAAGGACATGCGATTCCAAGCGTTGATGCCTGACGTGTTGCACTGGCTCGGCATCACAAAGATTGATAATATGATATCGATGAGTGATATGTGAGCTTCTTTTTACTGTGCGTCGGATCCATCGAAGCTTAGGTGGAATGCAGGAAATACAATGCCATTGTGCAATCTGGCATCACAATACTGAAACGATATGACATCCCCGGTATATTTTCTCTCATGGTGCGCCCGAACTGCGTATGCATGCTCACCATTCATAACAGAGCACCTCATCCCGCCCGACTCCAAGGTAGAGATTGACGCCAAGATTGCTGCCGGATACTTCACGAGTGGCAAGCAAATCAACGAAGCAGACTTGGTCAAGACCGTCGGAAGGACCTGGGAGGAAACGGAGCATTGAGAAGATAGCATTTGTATGGTTAGCCTGTATCATGTAGCGTATCGATGACCGATCCCAACTGTAGACATATGTATGTATACTTGCACCTAAAGGTAACCGATGTATGTCGTTTTGCCCATTTGTCGAACGAACGTGCCCAATGGTTCTCGCATCGTCCGCCAGCTAATAGTGAACAAATCAACAGAAAACAAGGCAGAAAGGTGCACGCACTCGCTCCTTTTATGCGGAAGCAGCAGATATCGGGGCCTCACTACTGGCACAACTTGGACCGAACTACATGCACCGAAACGAATTTCTGAACCCGTCACTCCCAATCTTGCATGCAATATTCGACGCTTGCCTCGAATAAGATCGGGACGTACATCCTGTATGTAATTTGGAACAGGCCCATGATCGCAATACTCAACCGAAGAGACTTTGAGGATGGATTCACAATGTACGTTAGCTCGGATGATTTGAACCGAAGCAAGCAGGAGCCCGGATGGAACGTAATAACGCCGCCCGCACCCTAAAGCAGACATCTACGTCAACTAGGGACAGCGCAAGGCAGCCTTTCGCGAGACCATGCACAGCGTCGTGAGGTATACCATCTTTTCCCATCAAGCCTCTTGAAGACGTCTCTGCCTTGACCTTAAACTCTACCCCTCGGCAGGCAACGTAATCTTTGAAAGGCGCCTGGTGTCATAAAACTCCTGCAGCGCTGCGAGACTGCATGCTCACTGGGATATAAACTAGCGTGGTTTGACACGTGTTGCAAAGACCAACTTGAACCCTGTCGAGCTCAGCGAAGCAATTCAGGTCATGTACAAGTGGTATGCATGCTCACATGCAGTGTGCACTGTCCACCTTGGCGCCTCAGCCTTGTTTTGTCACAGCAAGATCTCTTGGCACCTAGGCAAGTTAAGTTTTATGAAAAGGCATGGTGTCCATTTACACTACCCACCAATATCAATGACAACTTGAAGAGTGATGGGGATCTCATGTCTGCTCTATCACACATCACTGGGGTATCATGGGATGCCATTATTGCAGACAATAGTCTTGGGATCAAAGGACATGGGGTCTGGGAAGTCATGGGTCTCATCACACAAAACAATGCCATCAAGGATGCTGCATAGTCTTTATTTGGTATCTTTGAGGTCAACATTCCAGTTGTGTAAGGAGAAGGTGATAAAGCCTTTCCGAAACTTATGGAGGCCAAGAAAGAGTGCTTATTTATGTTGACACCACACAGATTGCAGCTAATGTCAGTGCCACTCATTCCGATGATGTAAGAAGTGAAATGGGTCATACAGGTCGAACACTGCCAATAGTGTTGCCACGGCTCAGCTAAGCTTGGCTGTTTCTGGCTTATGTATGCATTCGGTTTTGGGGCACTTGGTTATTTTAAAATCCGGTCCGGCTTAACTCAGTTAGCTGATTTAGCTGACTTATAGCCATTCAATCAGTCAAAGCATTTGAACCAGCTACGATACATAAAAATACAACATGTGGGTGCTGCTGCAAGATCATACAACACCTGTATCCCCATATAACAATTTTCAACAAGATAATAATCATGTCGTGTGTGCTGCGTGCTGCAAAAAAACCAAGGAGTGCTTTGCAGCATCGGATCTACAAATGGAGTTGCTTGCTTCTATGCAGCATCTGTTGAGCACTCCTTGGTTGAATTTGCACCATGCGTGAGCCTAAGCCATGATGTTCCCGATTCCTTTGGTGGTAGGTTAGAGCTCAAACCACGCGAAAGAATCTAGCTACAACATTAGTACTTACAGATGGGACGGATGATCCCTGCTATCATTAGTTTCAGCGCACATGACACCACAGGCAGGAGGACCATCCAAAGATACTCATACATCAGAAAAACCTTCAAGTTACAATTGATTTAGATAATTCCATAACAAATGAAATATAGCAATAGAGGGTTTTGTTTCTTGATATTCATAGTTACATATATTTAGTAATATTAAATAAATACAACTAATAGCTCAAATG